>JAOUQT010037073.1:0-11239 GCA_025769995.1 Xyliphius kryptos
GTGTATCCGCCCAGCGCCCGAGACGTTCTCCCCTGAATGGGCATAAGGAACCCCACCGCAACTCTAGTAGAGGAATAAGACTAAAAGATATACTATAAGATATACAAAAAGGTTTTTGTTAACACATTTGGGACTTTAGGGTGACACGCTGGCTTATTGGTCAGCACGTTCGCCTTTCAGCGCTGGGGAGCCAGGTTCGAATCCTGATCTGGGTGGAGTTTCCATGTTCTCCCCGTGTCCTCATGGGTTTTCTCCCACAGTGCAAAAACATTAATTTAAATTAAATTAGCTGCTCTAAACTGCCTCAATATAGTGTGTGTCTGTGTGAGGGAGTGTGTGCTCAGTGATGAATTGGCACCCAGTCTGGGTGGATATGTCCAGCGCCCAAAACTTTCACCTCCAAATGGGAACCCCCTGCACCCCTAGTAGAGGATTGGGCTGAAGATAATAAGATAAAATTTTTAACTTGGGTGGCACGGTGGCTTAGTGGTTACCACGTTCGCCTTTCAGCGCTGGGGATTTCCGGTTCGAATCCCAATCTGGGTGAAGATTCCATGTTCTCCCCATGTCTGCGTGGGTTTCCTCCAGGTTCTCCAAAAACATGATTCAAGGTAAATTGGCTGCTCTAAATTGCCCCGTTGGTCTGTATATGTGTGTGTGTGTGTGTGTTTGTGTGAGTAAGTGTGTGATAGATTGGCCCCCTGTCCTGGGTGTTTTTTTATGCCAGCGCTCGAGACGTTTTCCCCTGGATGGGCTTGGGGAACCCCCGTGCAACCCTCATAGAGGATTAAGCAGAAGATAATAACTTGATTTTTTTTAGCTTGAGGACTCTAAACCAAGTCAGACTCATCATAGCAAACTGCAACACATATAGACTTAATCCACATAAGTGTCTCTTTAGTCTTCTGAGTGGTGTGACCTCGGGTTGCTTTAGTTTTTCGGTTTTAGTCATTTTAAATGGCAACAAAATTAGAAATTGAATGTAATGAGGGACCTGCTTATTCTCATCTCAATATCTTCCACTTAATCCTCTACTTGGGTGTCTTGGGGAGGGGTTTCAAATGCCCATTTTGGGTAGAACGCTTCAGGCACTGGGCAAATACACTCAGGACACACCTAGTGCACACCCTCATTCACACAGACACACACTTTATAAGGGTTGATAAGTGTAATTTAGAGCAGCCAATTCACCTTAAATCCATGTTTTTGGACTGTGGGGGGAAACTAAAAAAAGCCCGGAGCAAATCCATACAGACACGGGGAGAACATGGAAATTCCACTTACATCGGGATTAGATCGGGATTTAAACCTGGATCTTCAGCATTAATGGGTGGACGTGTTAAACACTTTGACACTGTGCCTTTACTTTTAGGTCAAAATAAACTCTGTAGTTTGGAGCTTTGGAGATTCCATTTGGTCATTTAGCAGACGCTCTTGTTCTCAGCCATTTACAAGTATCCCAACTTGAAGGTTGATGTCCGGCCCACCTGGACCAATGAGGATTAAGGGCTCAAGCACTCACAACATTGGTAACTTCAGTGGACCTGGGATTTGAACCCCCAATTACATCTGATTTATTACTTCCCAATGACCTCATGTGGGCCATACATGGACAGGCGAAGGGCCGAATATGGCCCCGGGGTCCGCTGTAGTTTATCAGTCTAAGATGAATAAAAATAGAGTCAGATACACACAGTGTCATTCACAGAGCCCCAAACCTTTATTCACCACAGCTTGCTCACAACGATATATGTGTTGAAGGAAGAAAGCTCACGATCAGAATAAGGGTGCAGAAAGAAGATCTGTGACACAGCAATGCCTCAAACCCCGAGAGCAGATCTGGAGTTGCCTATTTAAAAGCAATGATGCTCTCCCTGTAATTCAGACTGCTTTGGACACAAATACGAGCATACACACAGTCACACACACTAGAATGGGAATGTAAGGGACCTTTGCACGTCAGTGTGTCTCTGTTCTGTGGTGCCTGTCATCAAGCGCTTTTTTTTTTCTCCGAGTTTCACATTCAGCAGATCCTATTCTTGTAGAGAGGTAGGCCTCTATGGTTACAGCATTAGTTTCTCTCTGGCATGCTTTGAACAGGATGAGAGAACCATAAATGGACTCAGGCTACTGTATATGAGCAGCACCAAAGTGGGCATGAGGCACAGGGGTCAGATGGATCTGAATGTGTTGTGTAATGTGTATGCATGTGGGTATCATGTTTGTGTATCTATTGATATTGTAGAGTATGTGATCATGAAGTGTTGTAGACCTGACAGACGGCAAGAGCCGGCCGTTCCTGTAATAATCTACCTCTTACCAGATTCAGAACGGTGTGCGTTGTGATTATCTATGCTCTCCATTCATACACGCGCAAAGTTTGGGGGCGTAGCGCTGAATCTGGCAGCTAGCTGACAAACTCACAAACACCGAAGCTTGGTACGAGAGAAACCGTGGTGGATTTTACAGCTACACAGAGAAGAAATGAAAAAACAAATACATCCAGTAATTTGTCGGGAAATAATCAAGAAATGGCACAATGCAATACTTTCGTTGTCTCATATACATAACAAAAAAGGAAGTATTTACATAAAAACAATCATCGACTTGTTTCATTTTAATTCGAGCAAAAAACATTCTTGGTTAAGGGAGCATTGATGCATGATGCCTTGGTTTGTTTTGTTTTTTTCTTGCAAAGGGAGAATAGGCTAAAGATGTGCTGTTGGTGAAAAATAGGGTTTGTCCTTCTCCCTCGGGTTAAGAAAGGGGAGGTGTGCGAGACTCTTTTTCTACATGGAACGGGGTGATAGGGAAATAGGGTCGCCGATGTGGTTCAGAGGGTACAGGGAAAATTAGTAGTCATCATCTGCTCTTATCTCCTCCTGCAGCTCCTTGTTTCTGCGTACCAGCTGGGCATGCCTCTCCTGCACACACAGAGCCACACAGATGCATTAAAATTCAGTTTTTGTTAAACGTGTTTCCATGGAAAGCGTATAGATCTTTTTTCCTTTCCATGTTTTCGAATCGATCTCATTTCTTTAAAAAGTTATGCGTCCAAAAAATCATTGCACGTCATCAGTGATTATCCTTTTTTACTATAATTTCTATGTTGATTAGTGTCATTTATTTTTCTTCAGTAACAGCTTCAGCAATTATGGCAGTGGCGAGCAGTCAGATCCTTCAAAGCCTTTGCTGTTTATTATATTTTGTCCATAAATATTTATTATGTAAGTAGCAGAATACCAGTGCTGCACTATGGGGGTGAACCTGATAACAACGTGGAAGTTGAAAGGTGATTGTTTTTAAATGAGTGATGGCATCAGAGTTTATATTTTTAAAATGAACGTATTATTATAAAGTGAATTTTATTAGTAGGTTTTCCAAAGACACGATATGGAATCAGTACTTTGTAGGTACTCGTGAACACCACAATCCATCTAAGGTGTTGCGTTCAATGGCAATCCAAAACAAACGATTGCAAATAGGAAACCCGAGAACCTGTTTTTCCAAGGACATGGTTTTCAAATGTCAGCCTTTTAGGCACTCATGAAGACCCCAATGTGACACATTTGATGGCAATATCTAATGAACCATCGAACGTATGACGCTGAGAAGTAGTTGGTAGGAAATCACAATGCCAAATTTCAGCTCTGTAAGTACTTGGGAAGTGGGAGAATTAGTGATTAATCAGTTAGTCAGTCAGTGAGGGCTTTGTCTTTTCATTAGTATGGATTCCATATGGTCTGTCCGCTTCCTTTAATGGCGTTTCCCCCGGATACGCCGCTTCCAGACATGTATTTTCTTATTAAAGCATTTAACCAATCACATTTCAGCATTATTTGTTGCCAGAGTTAAATTATTTGTCCAAGGCTTTCAACCTGTTACTTCAACCAATCAGATTTTCAGTTGGCGACACCAATGCCCTCTAGCAGGCGTACGTTATTTTAGCATATTTGTGCCCTCTGATTGAACAGTCAGAGAGTTAACCTCATCAGTTGGACACTTTTCACTGAATTAAAACAAATGTCAGAAATACAACTCGACTTTCGTCATTAACTTTGATGACAATAAAAAAGGACTTCTTGATGGAACTAATTAAACTCTTTTTGAGCTAAAAGGGAAGATGGATTTTCTGTACAAATAATCAGGATTTAATCAGGTTTTTTGATGAGTTTTATTTTCCGAAATATTATTACAATTTTATGAGATTACTGTTGGTGATAATTTATGTATGGCTTCATGAGTTATCTATCTACGATGTGACGGCTCTTTAATCTGCATTTCTGCATGATAAGCTATTATTTATAGCCATAAAATAGATGACAGGTGAATTTATTAAGACGGAGCATTACTGAAGGGCTAGGTAGGAAATTCAGTACCTGCCAATGGATGGTAGATTGGAACCCAAGCCCAAAATCAGGTCCAGAGCATAAATTAAATTAGAAAGTCTGCGACTGTATGCAAACGCAAACCATAGGTCACCCCATGACTGCTATGAGCGCTCTAGACCTGCAGCCTCTTGAAACAGACTATGTTTCCCAAGGTTCAATGGGTTCCATGAATGCTGAGACATTCAGCATTTTTAAGAAACAACTCAAAACACAGCTCTTCCAAAAACATTTAATATAAAAAAAGTGGTGAGTAAATTAAGAATTTAGACCAATTTGGATATTGATCAGGTTTTAGGATACTATAGTGTACCTCCTACTGACTTGTATTGTTTTCTTATTTTTTAAGTTGCTTTGGATGACATTTACATTTAGTTATTTAGCCGACGCTTTTATCCAAAGTGACTTACAAGTACCCCAACTTGGTTGGGATCAGAACACATGGTTGATTCAGCAGCCTGGAGCAATGAGGGTAAAGGGTCTTGCTCAAGGACCCACACTGGTAACTTCAGTGGACTTGGGATTTGAACCCACAACCCTCAGATTGATAGTCCAACACTCCAACACTAGATACCACACCTGCTAAATGTCTAAATGTAAATTGGGCAAATGTGTCTGTTTTTCTTTAGGTCTTGATTTATTTGTTAATAATTTGTTAAATTATTTTCTCTGAGTAAAGGAATGCCCCTTGTATCTTGTGTGTCCTTTTCTACTTGCCTCAGTGTCTCCCCCTGGTTCATCTTGGTCGTTCGAATTTGGTCATAATGGATTCTTACATACACATTTAAGAGCACTAGGTGGGACCATGGAGCCTGATTTTGATCATATTTAAGTGATCTGACAGATTTATCACTTATGAAATATTAATACTGCAACTTTTAACCCATTTTAAAAAAAAGAGCTAACCTTCTCCTGAAGACGCTCCAGCATGGCTATGAGAAGAGTCTCACGATTTTTGGTAATGTTCTCCATCTTCATGTTGAGCTTCTCCTCTGCCATCTTGCTGAAGTTGCTGTTATCCTCCTTGGCTTTGAACTGCACATCCCTCTCGTGTTCACGCTTCTCTGCCAGGGCTTTCAGCACCTGAGCCTCCTGAGACTACATGGGTGAGAAAGATTGTTTGAGAGATGGCAGCAGACTGAATCTTTTAGTGAAGTAAATTAAAGGTTCAAAAAGGAAAGAACTAAGAATGAAATCAAATAAATAATTGATAAACCATAAGAAGATAAAAAATAACCAGGTAAGTTGCTTTATTCAGTTTATAGTAATTATTAAAAAGTATTAATCAAAAATCAGAGCAACCTCATGGGTGGAACGATGGCTTGGTGGTAAGGACATTCGTGTTTCAGCGCTAGGGATCCATGAGTTTTCATGTTCTCCCCGTGTCTGTGTGGGTGTTCTCTGGTTTCCTCTCACAGTCCAAAAACATGGGTTTAAGGTAAATTGGCTGCTATAAATTTTATGCTTAGTGCTCACAGTATGTCCTTAGCGATAGATTTGCCCCCTGTCCTGGGTGTATCTGCCCAGCCCTAAAACGTTCTACCCTGGATGGTCATGGGAAAAATGATGGATAGAGCAAAATCATATACTGTATGTCTGTGTGTGTGTAGTTATTTATTATGCCTCATATTCCTTTATGAGGGTCGCGGTGGGGTTCCCCATGCCCATCCAATGAAGAACATCTCAGGCGCTGGGCAGATACACAGGACAGGGCGCAGTGTGCTTGCTCACACAGTCACACACACACACACACACACACAGTCACACACACACACACACACCCACACACACACACACACACACACTACAGGGCAATTTAGAGCATTCAATTTACCTGGAATCTATGTTTTTAGACTGTAGGAGGAAACTGGAGAACCTGGAGAAAACCCACGCGGACACAGGGAGAACATGTGGGTTACCTTAACCCTCAACCATAACCGCTCTTAGTTTTAGGCTAAATTCCCGCGTAACCTTACTGTCTGGCTTCTCATCTCCAATAGGATGAGTGGTAACGTGGTGACGTTTTAAGGTTTGCACAGGCAATATTTTCAAAATACGCTGGGATTTGTTGTATGCTATAAAAATAACTGATCTAAAACAAGATGAGTTTTAAACCGCATATAAATATTTTAACCTTCAGCTTTACAGGTAAGTCATTTGAGCTTCTTACTGACAATATCACGTACTTGGTGTATATTTACAGTGTACATAAGTGGATGACACCGTTATGGATGACACTGTTTTGTATATAGTTGCTGCTACAATAGTACGTTGAACAGTTTATAGTAAACTATAGTAAAAAGTATAGTTAATATTTATTAATGATGAAGGCTAAGTTTGTCAGTGATTAACAGCGTTTATTTAAATGATCTTTAAAATAATGAAATAGATGTAACTAAATATAAAATTGAATGATAAGGTTTGGATATACCACTTACATACATCTTTTATATATTTTTTATGTTTTAAGTTAAAAAAAAAAAAGAAAAAGAAAAAACACTTGCACACTAAATACATTTTGCATTATTTGCACATTTTGTTGAGTGATGACCATTTATTATATTTAATTGCATGACAGTTAAATCATGTGTATCAATGTGTATTTGTTAAATAATAATGTTTTTATATAAGATATTGTTTGGAATCATTTAAAAAAAATGAAATTTATCTTCCATTGTTCATATATAAAGCCAATAACTGATTGTCATTGAAATCTTCTAATGACCTACCTGTATGAAGTCACTCTGTATCTAAAATATTTAAATGTGTCCACAAACAACTTAAGCACTTCCTAAAAGATAGATAGGTATGTGATTGGTTGTCATTGAGATGTCCAAGTGACCTGCCTCTATGCTTTACCATAGGTGAACCTGCACCAATTTTGCCAGGTGGGATGGTGGAATATAAAAGTTGGAGGACTCCGTTCTGACACAGAGTCTCCAATGTGTCCGTCGAGAAAATAACAGGACTCCAGGAGGGCGACCACCAGTCTGCAAAAAGCAATGGGGTTAGGAGTAAGTGAACATTATCCTAATTTCATAGTTTTTTTCAGTATTTAAGTATTTTGAATCACAAATAAAAATGATGTTTATACATTTTTGTAATTCTGCTGTAATATTCTTTATAATGTGTTTAACACAGAGGGGGAATGAGAAGTACAGTTTGGCATCAACATCAGAAAATAAGAAAATCAAGATAGGAGGATGGAGGAAAAAAAGAGACCAAAAAGACCTGGATGAACTGAAGAAAGAAGTGGACTTGGTGAAGATTTTTCTTATAATTCAAATTTAAAAAATACTTGTATTTTTATTACTATTAGAAAATATCTAAAAACTGCACAATTCCATTGAATTAACTTTATGCCATTACAGGATGACCATAAACTGACCTTGGATGAACTTCAGCGTAAATATGGAACCGATCTTAATAAGGTAATGAGTATTTTGTACTTTAAAATTATTCATTTTATAGAGCTGAGCTGTTAACATAAGTAGAGAACAGCTATTCAACCCAATTTCTTTCTGCTAACTTTTAACCTCTACTGATTTTATTCAAAGGGTTTGTCCTTCTACCGTGCCAAAGAGATTTTTGAACGTGATGGACCCAATGCTTTAACTCCTCCACCCACCACCCCAGAATGGGTCAAGTTCTGTCAACAGCTATTTGGAGGATTCTGCACACTTCTGTGGATTGGAGCTTTTCTTTGTTTCCTTGCTTACACAATACAGGTTTCCACAGAAAGCGAACCTGTAAAGGATAATGTAAGAGTTTTCTGAGTATTACAGCATGCATGTTATAGTCAGTACTAAAATCTAAAACACCTGTTAATTAAAGTTTATGTCACCCTAAAAATATATATATTTTTATGTTTGTTGCTGTAGCTGTACCTTGGTATTGTTCTTGCGGCAGTGGTTATGGTCACAGGATGTTTCTCATACTATCAAGAGGCTAAAAGTTCCAAGATCATGGAGTCCTTCAAAAAACTTGTTCCTCAGGTACAGAACTGCTATACATATAACTATCAAAGCTCAAGTAACCCAACATATGCTATCATGAATTTGATGAAACTCAAATCTTTGCAGCAAGCTCTTGTCATCCGTGATGGTGAGAAGAACAGTATTAATGCTGAAGATGTAGTTGTTGGTGATCTAGTAGAAATTAAAGGTGGTGATCGAATTCCAGCTGATTTGCGAATAATTTCTGCACAAGGATGCAAGGTATGAAACTTAATTTGTTAACTTCTTGTAATGCATTATTTCCCTTTAAACTAATGGCAATTGTGTTTATTCAATTTTTATTTATTTTTTTGCAGGTCGACAATTCCTCCCTGACAGGAGAATCTGAGCCCCAAGCTCGTACTCCCCAATTTTCCAATGAGAATCCTTTAGAAACAAAAAATATTGCATTTCTTTCCACAAACTGTGTTGAAGGTAAATCAGCTTCAAATCAGCTGACAAGCTGTGGTTATACAAAATGTATCATGCTGAATAATACAATCTGTTTTCAGGTTCTGCTACGGGTATTGTGATCAATACTGGTGATCGGACTGTCATGGGTCGGATTGCTATCTTGGCCTCTAGCCTTGAGGTTGGACAAACACCAATTGCCAAGGAGATTGAGCATTTCATTCACATTATTACTGGAGTAGCATTTTTTCTTGGTGGACTTTTTTCAATCTTGTCGCTAATTCTTGGATATGGATGGCTGGAGGCTGTTATATTTCTTATTGGATTAATTGTTGCCAATGTTCCTGAGGGTTTGCTTGCAACAGTCACTGTAAGTAATTCTCTTAATATTATTTAAAATTTGTAATGCACATTTAATTTAATTTAAATTAGTCAAACTTGATGTGATCAACTAATTTAATTACAAATAAATATACAATTATTGTAACTATTTACCCATTATATATATACACTGCTCAAAAAAATAAAGGGAACACTTAAACAACACAATGTAACCTCCAGACCTCCATGGGATAATAATTTTGATTTACATTTTGATAATTTTTATGTTATTTTGTTCTCAATGCATTCCACTGTCTACTAAATAAAGATTTTCAACTGAATATATCTAAATATCTAAATATTTTATTTATTTAGATCTAGGATGTGTTCTTTTAGTGTTACCTTTATTTTTTTGAGCAGTATATATTACTGCTACTCCAAAACATTTAAAAAAACACCGATTTTATTTATTTATTTATTTTTCTGTGTAGATGACGTTGGTCATGTTCCTGCCTTGGTTCTCATCGTGCTCGCTGGACTGGTCTTGATAGCCCTCACAGTGGGTGGGATTTATCTGTATCGGCATAGAAACTCGGGCATGGCCGGGTCATACGAGGGGGCCCGATACAGCCGCACCAGCTCTGCCCCATCAGAAGAGGCAGAGAAAAACATCTTGGTGTCGGACATGGAGCTAAACGAACAAGGGGAATAATGAAACAGGAAAGAACATTATAAATAACTTGGAAAACTGGCCCGCACGGAAGGACTGATTGTACGACGTTGCTGTTTTGTTTTTCGTGTTAAGACATTTGAAAAGCTGTGTGGAGCACAGCAAATTTCAGTCAGAAACGCAGAATCTACAAAGATGAATCTCCACCCGACTGTAAATGTTCTACAACATTCCAATCATTCCATTAAGAAAACCATCTTTGGGCTGAGGTGCACATAACACCCTATTTTAATTCATTCTGCTCTTTTTGCTTTGTTGCTGCTGTGCTTGGCTTCTTTAAATCGTAAAACAAAGTCAGACAAAATGGGAAAAACATCAACTTCATACACACATTCTATACTATGTCTCAAATTGCATATTCTTTCTGCAATAGCCTTTAAAACCATATGCTCTTGAACCTATACAGCTCTCTATAATAAGAATCTATGGACTAATGATCTCAGCAATGATATTGATATTAATAATACAGCATGTCCACCTTTCAGCACTGGGGATCCAGGTTCGAATCCCAATCTCGGTTGAGTTTCCGTGTTCTCCTCTTGTCCGCTTTGGTTTGTTCCAAGTTCTTTGGTTTCCTTCCACAGTTTAAAAACATGGATTTAAAGCGAACTGGCTGCTCTAAATGACCCTCTATATATTTTGTGAGTGTGTGTGTTCAGCATGAATCGGCGCCCTGTCCTAAGTATATCTGCAAAGCGCTCGAAACATTCTTCACCTGGGTGGGCATTAGGAAACTCCCCTGTGAACCTAGTAGATAATTAATCTGAAGATAAAAAGATGGGAAACTGGTTAAATTGGACCGATCTGATTTGCACAAGAGCTGCTAAAATATTTAGATTGTGCCTTTCATATTAATAGTAATGATGCAAACGGATGTAAATGGAAAGTATGGGCTCTAAGAGATTTAAAATATTGGATTTTTTTAAAAGAAAGTTTTCTTTGTGCACCCAAACAGGTTTTAAGAACCTAGATACTTCTTAGGCATGTTTTAGGTTGGGTGGCACGGTGGCTTAGCGGTTAGCACGTTCGCCTCTCAGCCCTGGATGGTATCCCAATCTGGGTGGAGCTTCCATGTTCCGTGTCCACGTGGGTTTCCGGGTTCTCCGGTTTCCTCGCACCGTCCAAAACATTGAGTCAATGTAAATTAAATGCCCTAAATTGTCCTGTTTTGTGTGTATGGCTGTATGAGTGAGTGTGCCCAGCAATGGATTGGCACCCTGTCCTGGTTGTGTCTGCCCAGCGCAAGAAACCTTGTCCCCTGGATGAGCACGGGGACCCTCACTGCGACTCTATTAGAGGATTAAGCGGAAGATAATTAGCATTAAGCATTAAGTTATTTAGCAGACGCTTTTATCCAAAGCGACTTACAAGTATCCCAACTTGATGGTTGGGGT
>JAOUQT010037084.1:0-11239 GCA_025769995.1 Xyliphius kryptos
AAGCTGCCGATACACAAGCTGCGAGGAGAGAGACCGACCACGGAGCTGGTGACGCGGAGGACCCAGCACGGCTACCGTAAGAACTGAAAATGTGCAGGATTCTGTATGTAGTCGTGTTGGGTCGGTGAATAAAGCCAGTTCCGTGGGTAAAACGCCTGTCTCCGGTCCTCATCATTCCTTACCCTGTTACAATACTGTATAATGTTTACTGTATATACTGGCAGGTACCTCATAATCAAGTCACTGGGGAAACATGGAGGCATTAAAAATCTGTGCCCAAAGCTTAAAATCAATTCTAAATGACAGTGATATCCAGTGGAGTTGTTTAAAGATCGGTGAAATGTTATCCCTTATTATAAATATATGTAAATTTGTGTATGTATGTGTGTGTCTCGCAGTACTGTTAAAAGCTCTTATTTACAAGGAACAAAAATTTTTCTTCTTTGCTTGTTAAACACAAAATGTGTTTTACACACACACACACACACAGCCACACAAAAGTTCCTGGATCGTCACCCTAATGAATGTTTCACCGCTAGAGGAGTGTGTGCACAGGCTGAATGTATGTTTATCATCGCTGGCTGCTCAGGATTAGGGCTCATTAAACCCTCATCTGAGGAATTTAAGGCATTATAAATCTCAACCCACATTAGTAATTGTCTATTTAAAGTTGTATAAATGTCAAAAGTGCAGATAAATGAGTAACGTTCAGCTGTGAACATGAACGATGGATTTATACTACTACTTTATTCAGCGCTCATTTTCTGTAGACCCTTTAAACAGCCTTCTTTCATTTGCTATTAAAGTCAGTAATCAAATATTTGCATGGACTAAAACCCGACTCCCACAGAGCAGGTCAAGTTCCAGATTCCTCTGTTGCTGACCGAGGGACCCACGGTTCCTCTTACACATCGATATGATGCTGTTGTAGGTGACAGAGCCCACATATAACACTGATCCCAACTTATCAAACACTTTGGGATGAATTAGAATAGTGATTGTGAGCCAGATCTTCTTATCCAGCATCAGTGTCTGACCTTACATCTCAATCTACTGGATGAACAAATAATATTTTACAAATACACACTCCAAAATGGTAAAGAATGCCTTTTGCAGAAGAGTAAAAGCTTGAAATACTAATCAACAAACTAACCAAACTAGAACCAGGGTGGTAATATGTAGGTGTCCTAATAACAGGGTGTATATGATGTATAAATTAAAAGTTTGTGGCATGAAACTGAAAAACCTGAAGAAAACCCACATGGAAATCGGAAGAACATACACATTTCCCACATCAAAGACCTGGGTTGTCTGTACATAGAGCCCAGCACCCTGCAGCACGACTCTAATTATAAGAAGTATTTATTCTGACCTCCCCATTGTTCAGGTCCTGCTTGCTTTTCATTACCGGTGTGTACCTTCCAGAAAATCAGCATAATCCCACCTTTAAATGTGGCTCCCTGAAGGTGACTCTGGAGTTATTGAAAAACGGGGAGTATCTCATCAGGTGAGTGGGCGTGGCTGGCAGTCTGTGTAAATCCATTGTCTGGCTGTGTAGCACAGATGAAAAGCAGATATGGACGGTGTCCTTCAAGGCCCTCAGCTGGGACTCCTAAATCAAATTCAGATAGAGAGGATGGATGAGGAACGGCGGAGATTAACAAGACTAACAGCGTAATAAATGGAAGGCTCCTCTTTGTGTTTGTCCTCGTTTCGTTTATCCGTCCCGCCGACGGTCTCCAGGCAGTAAAACCTCCACGCTAAAAATAGAATTCCGCCGGCTCGGTTCGGTTTTGTAGTCTAGCTGAGCGACAGCTGTGGGGAAGGTCTGAGGACGGAGCGACCCTGGGAGATATGAGGCTGCAGGGAAGATATGATATCGGTTCTCGCTCACCTTGTCTAGCGCTGCTTTCTCCAGCTCCTCTTTTGCAAATCTCAGTTTATTCTCCAGATCCATGAGCTGCTGACCCTGGATGGAACACAAAGTCTATTTTATTAAATTAGATATGCTGTATACATGGCAACTAAAACGATCCCAGATATTACATCTTATCGTGTAAAAATAAAAAGACACAAAGTCCTGGATCTCAAATCTGATTGGTTGTGAAACTGTGTTTCTGGCCTTAATGATGTTCTGTTCTATTTTATTCTTTATTCTTCCTGATGAAGGTCTTAGGTCACTGAGGACTCCTGAGGAAGTGGATCTGCTCTGTGGCTTCTGTCTAGTAGACATTTCTGGAACAACTGTCATGGGACCCGCTTTGTGGTCAAGAACTAGTACAAATGTATAGCGTTCATCTAACATCCTTCTCTCTGGTTTATTCATAACATTCCAAACCTCCTGAAAGTGATTTTTAGGTGAAACGAGCATGATCCCTTATTAAACCCGGTTATGTTGGGAGACTCAATTAACGCAGCTTTTCCGCTAAAATTGCATTTTAAGGTGGCTTTACAAACTCGCTTAACAAACTCGCACCATCTTGCTGGGGCTGAATTATGGCACGTCGTGTTTCTCACTTACCTTGAAAATTAAATCCTTTTTGCCATATCGCAACTCTTTCAGCTGAGCCTGGATGCGTTTGGACTGCAGAGTAAAGATAAGGGGACATGTGAGCGAACAGAGTGAGAAAAACTGTGTCTAATTGGGTTTAGATTCTCTGGAATGAGACAATCACAGCGCAGTTTGGAGCTTGGAGTGAAATATCTGGTGTAAATCCCACTATTAGGAGGACACAGGGTGGAGGTGAGATAACACTCGTCAATGTCTCATTAGCAAAGAACCAACTCAGGAGAGAAGTCTAAACTTCATGTTACACTCGTTTCTGCTTTTATTGTAGCTCCCTCCAACTTTACCCACCATTATCCTGAATACTACTGGTGTCAATTTTAGTAGTAATAGCAGCAGTATTAATCGTAGTAGTGGTGGCAATGATAGTAGTAGTGATTGTATTAGTGATCGTATTAGTGATAGTATTAGTGATAGTATTAGTAGTTGTAGTGGTAATTGTAGTAGTAGTATGAGTAGTAAAAGTAGTATTAGTAGTTGTGATAGTAGTGGTAGTAGTATGAGTAGTAAAAGAAGTATTATTAGTAGTATTGGCAGTGGTAGAAGTAGTGGTGGTAAATTTACATTACAGTTACATTAACTTATTTAGCAGATGCTTTTATCCAAAGGGGCTTACAAATGAAAAAAAGTAGTAGTAAATCTAGTATTACTATTGGTGGTAGTAGTATAAGTAGTATTAGTGGTTATGGTGGTAGTAGTAATAGTAGAATGAGTAGTGAAAATAGTATTAGTAAGGGTGGTAGTAGTAGTATAAATAGTAAATGTATTATTAGTAGTTGTGGTGGTAGTAGTATAAGTGGTATTAGTGTTTGTGGTGATAGTAGTAGTAATAGTAGTATGAATTGTGAATGTAGTATTAGTAGTGGTGGTGGTAGTAGTAGTCTGAGTTATAAAAGTAATATTAGTGGTTGTGGTGGTGGTAGTAGTAAAAGTAGTATGTGTAGTAAAAGTAGTATTAGTAGGGGTGGTGGTAGTAGTAATAGTAGTAAAAGTAGTGGTGGTTGTAGAATAGGTAGTATATGTAAATGTAGTATTAGTGCTTGTGGTGGTAGTATTAATAGTAGTTTGAGTATTAAATTAATTTTACTAATGTTGGTGGTGTTAGTATTAGTATGAGTAGTAAATGAAGTATTAGTGGTTGTGGTGGTAGTGGTAATAGTAGTATGATAGTTTGAGGTTAAATGTAGTATTAGTAGATGTGGTGGTAGTGGTGATAGTGGTATGAGTAGTACTAGAAATTGTGGAGGTAGTAGTATGATTAGTAAAAGTAGTATTAGTAGTGGTGGTGGTGTTAGCAGTAGTAGCATGATTGGTAAATGAAGTATTAGTGGTTGTGGTGGTAGTAGTAATAGTATTTTGAGGTAAAATTAGTATTAGTAGTTGTGGTAGTAGTATGAGTAGTAAAATTAGTATTAGTGGTTGTGGTGGTAGTAGTATGAGTAGTAAAATTAGTATTAGTGGTTGTGGTGGTAGTAGTAATAGTATTTTGAGGTAAAATTAGTATTAGTAGTTGTGGTGGTAGTAGTATGAGTAGTAAAATTAGTATTAGTGGTTGTGGCGGTAGTACAAGAGGTAGTATGAGTAGTAAATGTAGTATTAGTAATGGTGGTGGTGATAGTAGTATTAATAGTGGTGGTGGTAGTAGAAGAGGTGGTATGAGTAGTGGTGGTGGTAGGATGGGTAGTAAAAGTATTATTAGTAGTTGTGGTGGTAGTAAAAGAGGTAGTGTGAGTAGTAAAATTAGTATTAGTAGTGGTGGTGGTGGTGGTAGTAGTAATATGACTAGTTAAAGTAGTATTAGTGGATTTGGTGGTAGTAGAACTAATAGTAAGAGTAGTAAAAGTAGTGATGGTGGCTGTGGAAGTAAAAGAGGTGGTATGAATAGTAAAAGTAGCATTGCTGATTGTGGTAGTGGAAGATAAAGTGGTGGTGGTAATACACTAATGGTATTAGTAGAAGTAGTAGTAAATGTGGTGGTAGTAATTAAAGTAGTAGTAGTAATAGCAGTACTGGTTATACTGCTGGTGATAGTGTGGTAACCCTGAATAAACAATCAGCACGTCAGAGAGCTTATCAGATAAAGATCCTAAATTAAGCCTTATTTTGTCACCTGTAATAAAAACAATTTCCAAGTCAAAACAACAAAGTTAGAGTTTAATTATCAGAATGATATTTTTAAGATTCTGCTGTTTTTTTTAGAATTATTCCACAAACTATCACCACCCGACCAATTCAGGTACACAGAGCTTTGGGTTTATGTCTGAAGGCTGTATTCACCTCTTCTGCATGAATGTCACAGAGTTTATTTCCAGAGAGAAGTTTGTTCTTCAGACTTTTATTCTGCAAAGAAAGGAAAAACATGAACCATGAGTTTAAACTATGTAACATCACTGAACGACCTTAATGACAGAACTGTGTGACTTTCAGTGTGTTTCAGTTAGAACGTGATGTATTACACGCCAGGAGCTGCCATGTGGGTCTGCATGAATCAGCCTTATCAGATAAATCTCAGCTCTGAATCAGGCAGATTTGCTTTGCACTTTAATTAATCATTGCATTATATTGTTTTTGATTTAGTATTAATCTCAGTATTGTGTAATGTTATTCTTGGTCTTTCATTGTTTTTTTTTTTTTACTTTTATTACAGTCAACAACTACACAACCCCACTCTTGCAATCTCACTCACACAACCCAACTCCTGCAACCTCATTCCCACAAACCCACCCGCTTCAACCCACTCCCACTTCCTCACTTCCACAACCAAAAATCCCACTACCCGACTACCAGAAGCCCACTCCCACAACTGTGTCCCTTTACTAATTAAGTCCTTCACGACAGTTAAACTGTTATGTCTTAAGAATTTGGGAGGGACACTTGAGGCACCAGGTGTAAATCAAACCCAGGTGCTTCCTGCTGCGCAACCATGCCATCTGCTCTAGCCTGATCTCTTGACTATATTGCAGTTAAACCTCTTTAGATAGAAGCACAACTGGACTATTCACGAGGCTACACTTCAGATCAGAATAAGAATCAGAATCAGGCTTTATTGGCCAAGTATGCTTACACATACAAGGAATTTGTGTTAGGTTACAGAAGCTATTCGTGATATCCTACAGTTCTGATACCCTCACAGAACCAATGATGTGGAACAGTATGGGAACTGACGCTTCTACAGCAAGTACCACACACACTCTAATCACAAACCTTGATTAACACTCAATGTCGGCCTGGGAGCTTATATCAGATCTACAAATCACTCTCATTTCTTGCGATAGGTTCATAATGTGACTTGGCAGGAGGGATTTTCACAAAACAGTGTCATTTAATACAAAATTAAAATATGGTTGAATTAACGGCCGCGCCGGGTGCAGGGCTGCTTCCACTGAGAAGTGACAGCAAGAAGAGATTATAGAGTTAGAGGTTGTTTTGCTGAATCTTACAGTTTGGTACCATATGTGAAAACAGATGATGTTTAAAGTGTAGTAGCTCCGCGGTACCTCTTGCTGGAGGTCTTTGATGATTTTGGTCTTCTTTTCCATCTCCATCTTTAAAAACTTGATCTAAAAAGGAACCAACATTAATAAGACTTAATACGATTAGATTAGATTGATTTTAATATTTGTTTCTAAACATTTCAATATACAGCCTTATCTTCTTCTAATTTTTGGAAAATGTTATTTTTTGCACTTTTTTTCCATATTATTAGTTCATCTTACCATTTAGATGGACTTTGTAGTTCTACAAGATCAATTTGTAGTCCAGCTGCTCCTCTGACCACTGACACTTCACTAGTAAATTTTTCAACTTCACTAGCTTTCTGTTAAGTTTCGAATCGATTATAAACGTCTACTGTTTACCTAGGCTATCTATCATTTAGCCCCTTCATATCTTACCAAGCTACTTCATATACATAGACCTAGTCGGACTCAGTCTCACTGTACCAGTTTTAACATGGAGGCTAGAGCTTTTGTTCTGCCACCCAGTCTCTGGAACCCCCTTCCACCCAACATTTGCAATATTCATTACCCCCTGTGGACATTTTTAAATCCCACATCAAAACTCATTTTTAAAATTTTGTTTAGGTCAGCAACCAATTCTGAGATTGTTTTTCTTCTCCCTGTTTGCCCACCCTGTTTGTATGTTTTTAATTAATTTTATATATACCACTCCTGATGAAAATCTTACAACCAGTTAAAAAATTGTGCCATTGCTGCTGAGGTGGGACACAGTAAGAGCATTTTTTTAATGATCCTGAGGGTTATGGAACAAAAAAGTCCCCAAAAAAATGTCACCAGCGCTGAGCCGCAGGATCCGGTTGGTTGTCCATCAAGACACAGGACGATCCTCTATCCAAATTAAGGCCATTACTGGTGCTGACTGCAGCCCAATAACCATCAGGCGGGATGTGCGAGGGAAGGGCTTCAGAAACAAAAAAATGTCTTCAAAAGCCACGTCTTCTTCAACACTTGTTCCCACTAGTCTCCTGAAAACACTTGCATCAAGCATGCCTAAAGGATTGTTTGAAGTCAGAAATAGGGGAGCTACTCATTAGAGCCCTTTTATTGACACGTTGATTTCTGTTTTAAGGGGGTTTTTAGGGTTTTTTGAGCTATGGTCTTGAACTTTTGATCAGCCGATGAACAACTTATTTCATTAAATTGTTATTTTCAATAAATTCCCTGCTCAAATGTTTTTGTCTCTTGCGTAAATTTGTGCTTTTAGCATTGTAAAGCTCTAATTAAATCCTTCTTAAGATCCAATAGTGCAAAATGCTAATTCTATCAATTTTTTAAGTGTTTTAAAGATTTTGATCAGGAGTGTATGTACAATGTCCTTGAGAGCTTTGAAAGACACCTATAAATAAAATGTATTATTATTAGTAATAGTAGAAGTAGTGTTAATAGACACCGCCACCCAATTCCTCCACCTTGTAGTTGTAAAATCAGAGACAATAGGTAATCAGTTGCTGCAGTTTGTGTTAGTCATCCTTTAAACATGCATGCCCAAAACATTGATCACAACTGACCGGTTGATTGCACAATGTACGTCAGTATATCACTGTAAAACACTCCAGAAGGTAAGTTTCTCAGTTAACTGCACACACCCCATTTACAAATCGGCATGTGGCCACACCCCCCTGCCACAATCGCATGTCATTTAAAATGTGCTCTAAAATTAAACATGCCCGAAGTGATGCATATGTCGACAAACACTGGCTGAAGAGAAGTATCCGAACATAAGAAACTGTTAGACAGATTTGGCAGCATGCTTTGGGTCAATCTACTTATGTGAAACAGCCTTTTCCCAACATGAAAATAAATTAAGTACAAATATCGGTCCACCCTTTCTAAAGATCATTTGGAAGACTGCTTGAACTGGCATCAGCAGCTACTGTTCAGACTCCTCCCACCTAACTGACACTATTCAATGCAAATCATCAGAATGATAGTCTTTTTTCAGTAGACTGCCTTGTATTGCTAATAATATCAACATGATGTATGTAAAAAGGTCTAAAGCTATAAAAAATATCAATTCTGGTAGATCACGATGACCTGTTCACTAGAAAAATAGATTTCGGGCCAGAAAATTGTGGGCACCCCTGCCTTAATTCTTCATCAGTGATTACAGGATGCTGCATATAGGATGATGAAGGGTGGACAGTTTTGACGGGTGGTGACACTGATAATTCCTGCTCGATAATATAGTACTACGTAGTATAGCATTAAGCTCAACATGATAAGACGAGATGGTTGTTCTTCGACGTTGTCTTTACTCAAAGAATCCCACAGGTTTTGACCAGGGGTTTAAGCAGAGGCGCCGAAAGTCTTACACAACGCTATGAACTTTCACGCATCCAATAAATCATTGAAACCACTCGAGCAGAGCACGAAGGGCGGAATAAAGTCAGAAAATTCAGTGTTGTACGGCCCGAGTGGCCTTTCACGCTTGCGAGACGTGATTTCCCCTGTTTCCGTTTTCCTCCGAAACACATCCATTTTAAATCCTCGTGTTGGAATATGCGCCGAAAGCAATATGAGAAATAGAGCTGCACCGTATGAAAGCATCCCGATTTCTGCGTCGAATATCCAGGAGCTAAAGAAGACAGCGGGAATTTAGAAAACCCAGGACATGAGATGCAACACCAATCAAACACTGCTGCCTCTCATATCAGGTTCTCTCTGACTATCCTGTCCCCTTTTTCTACATATTCACTACATATTCTGCAGGGGCCATGGCTTCATGTTCGGTAAATATTAAACCAGTTATACAGATAAACTTACAACGTTTGAGTTTTTTAGCTAAGTTAAGTACTCTCCAGAATGAAAGTACTTGTGGTCTTGTGGCTTTGTGAAACATTTGTTGTAGGGGTGTTTGGGGGGGAAGGGGGGGCTATTAATAAAGCAATAAGGTATGACAGGATAGCATTTTTGTGAATAAATCAAGGGAAATAGGCGTTGTTAGGCACTAGACAAAGCAAAGTACAGTTGAGACTCGTGATTTATTCACAACATGCACAACCCTAAGTGCCCTATTGCTTTTATACTGTAAAATGCTTAAAAACACACTATAATAAAAAAAAACAAGGTTTAATTCATTAATGTGTTTATTAAAAGCTAAATCATTTATTAAACTAGTATTCTGTGAAGTAAAGTAGTCTTTTTGGTTTTTACACTGAATGCTGATTGCTTAGTAAGAGGATTCTCTAACAATCAAAAACTATTGGGCAAATTACAGAACACAGTTTAGGGAATTGGCTCGATGTTTATATTAATCTGTACTTTATGATTTTAAATTATGTATTATATTTGATGCATTGATAAGAATGTAAATCGGTCAGAGGTGTGCCTTATTCTCAATAATGCCACGGCGGGACAAACGGCTCTGTCAATCAGATTTAAGAATTGCAACTAGCTGTTTTATTGAGGTAACTAGAACAAATAGCCGACTTTGCCCAGAGGTGTCTTCAATGTAATGTGGCATGAAGTGGAGATATGAAGTTGGAAAAGTATGATGTGTGACAGTGTGTTTAAAAAGGTTATTGTTTGAGCTTTAAAGATTAATGGCAATATGAAATATGAAAAAAACTGTATTTGTTTCTCATATGAGGCAAATTTACATTGAAAGAAGATAATCTGAATACAATAAAAGGGAAGTGTGTCCCTTTACTATAATCTACACATACAATAATAGAATATCCGCTTTTACCTCACTCACTGTTTTTGTGCAGATACACTTCAGCCTTCCGCCGCTGCCTCCTTCCCTTGCTGCATTCATTTCCAAGCACATCAACACTCCACCTTCCTTTTAAACCCATCCAATGTACCATACTGTGCACCAACCACACATGCGCTCACATCTAAGAAAAGTACATGTAAACACTACTCCGGCAATGCACTGTGCTAATGCCTCACCACCAAGAAAGCGTGTCATATACATAGACTTAACCAACACTTTGTGCCGAACACCATCCAGCAGAAACTTTTGCCGGTCCTGATTCTGCTTGGAACGACATGTTGGTTGACCGTGCAGACTTACTTAATTGGGAGTTTGTGGGCGGCGGAGGGAGGGAGGCAGCGGCAGAGGTCTGGAGTGCACTTGCGTGAAAAATAGTGAGAGGCAGAAGCAGTATCTCAATAATAATGAGAGATTAAGACACCTGCCCGCGATTTAGCTGATGGCTGGTGTGTAGCCTATATAAACAGGGCGAGATGTAATAACTCTCTCCACCATGTACATCTTGCCCTAGCTCATATAGGCTGTACACCAACCATTAATCCTTCCCCCCTTTTAAAAAAAAGGATGATCCGTTCATACACTCAATGCAGCACCCTTGATGTGATCACAGATAAATGATTTGAGGATGACTAACACACTAACAGCATCAGATTACGTACTGTCTCTAATTCTACATCTACAAGGTGCAATAAGGTGGCTGTGTCTACTACAGTGTACAGTGAGAGGATACAGGGTTTAAACTCCAGCAGCACTGCTGTGACTGATCCACTCATCTAAATAATACTCATGTGATGAGGGTCTTGAGAAGTAAAGGAGAAAAGGAACCTAATGTATGCAATGAAACGGATGGCCTACAGTCTGTAACTGAAGGACTGCGTCGCAGTTAGGTGGAGATGGAGTTGAAAAGACGTTTAAGAGTTTATTTCTTCAGTTTTTATTCTGTCGACACTCACTAAACTAATGCACAGTAATTCTTATTTTGTTTCTACTCCGTTGGTGCAAATGCATATGCTGCTTGCTTCAGCCATTTGCAGCACATTCACAGATCAGTGGAGAGAAAGAGAGCACTTACACACCCACCTACATATACACTGTGGACCGGAGAGAAAACACTCCACCGGTGGAGAGGCCTTTCACACCAAACCCTTCCTTATGTAATTAACACATTATTCTGTGGAGGATTTAAAGCCCGGAATAGTCCACCGTGTGTCTCGCCGCTCTGTGGGGTATCTGAGGCACAGTAATAGACTTTTTTTTTCTTTTGAGGAAGTGAATGGAAACACAGTGAGTGGGACTGGTTGGTCTTTGAGGTTAAGGGTTCTACGCTTGTTACTGCCGGGTCTGCAAGTTGCTATATGATGTCATAATCAGAATACTTCATTTATACCTGGAGGGAAATTGCAGATGCTATAGTTGCTCAATTTGTTCAATTATATA
>JAOUQT010037094.1:0-11239 GCA_025769995.1 Xyliphius kryptos
TAAGATTAAGTGTCTTTTAGAATAAAAATATAACAAAAAGAAAAAAGTGGCAAAGGCAGTGGTGACATATATTGCACAAATTATGATATAACTGTATGATATGTTTTATTGCACATTTTGTATTGCTACACTGCTCAAAAAAGGGGGGGGGGGCACTTAAACAACGCAGTGTAACTCCAAGTCAACCACACTTCTGTGAAATCAACCTGTACACTTACGAAGAAACACTGATTGTGAAACAATTTCACTTGCTGTTGTGCAAATGTAACAGGAAACATGTAAAAATGTGATAGATTGGCGCCCTGTCTGGTGCTGCATGTCGTGATCACAGACCATTTCTGTGTTCTCATCTTTTCTGGCTGATATTTTCGTCAGTTTTGCATTTTGTCAGTTCTCTCACCATAGATGTAGCATGAAGCTGTGTCTACAGGTACAAGTTGCTCATTAAGTGCAGCTTATTCAGGATGGCACATCAATGAAAGCTGTGGCAAGAAAGTTTGCTGTGTCTGTCAGCACAGTGGCCAGAGCATGGAGCAGATACCAGAAGACAGGCCAGTACACCAGAAAACATGGAGGGGGCCATTGGAGAGAACATCAGTCGGCTCATAAGGAGCATGCCCAGGCGTTGTAGGGAGATTATACAGGCACGTGGAGGCAAACACACTTATGAGCCTCATTTTAACTTGTCTTGGGGAATTTCTACTGAAGTTGGATCTACTTATCATTTGATTTTTCACTTTCATTTTGAGTATGATTCCAAATCCAGACCTCCATAGGATAGTAAAAACCGGATTCCAAAACAGTTGGGACACTAAACAAATTGTGGAGATAGCAAATGTCAATATATTATTCGTAATAGAACATAGATGACAGATCAAAAGTTTAATCTGACTAAATGTTACATTTTAAAGGAGGAATATGTTTGTTCAAAATTTCACATTGTCAACAAATACGAAAAAAGTAAAAAGTGGCTGGAAAAAGGAAATTGAGCATATAATGAACAGCTGGCAAACCAATTAACACTAATTAGGTCAACTGACAACCTGATTGGGTATAAAAAGAGTTTCTCAGTGTCAGTGTCTCTCTGAAGTCAAGATGGTAAGAGGGTTACCAATTCCACCATTGTCGCGCAGCAATACAAAAATGTTGTAACCCAGCATAAAATAGTGAAGACTTTTAAGTTATTATCATCAACCGTGCATAACATCATTAAAAGATTCAGAGAATCTGGAACAATCACTGTGCGTAAGGGTTAAGGCCATAAAACTCTACTGGATGCTCGTGATCTCTCGGCCCTTAAACGTCACTGCACCTCAAACAGGAATGTCATTGTCAAGGAAATAACAGAATGGGCTTAGGAATACTTCTAGAAAGCATTGTCAGTGAACACAATCCACCGTGCCATCCGCTGTTGCCAGCTGAAATTCTACAGTGCAAAGAGGAAACTATTTCTTAAGCAAGCTCCACAAGCTCGGACATTTGCACTGTGCCTGGGGTCCTTTAAAATGGAGTGTGGCAAAATGGAAGACTGTTCTGTGGTCAGATGAGTCACGATTTGAAGTTCTTAATGGAACACGTCATCTGGACCTGAAAGGACAAGGATAAACCCAGGTTGTTATCAACGCTCTGTTCATAAGCCTGCATCACTGATGGTATGGGGTTGCATAAGTTCTTGTGGCATGGGCAGCTTTGCATGTCTGGAAAGTCACTATTAATGCAGAGAACTATGTTCAGGTTCTAGAACAACATATGCTCCCATCCAGACGTCATCTCTTTCAAGGAAGACCCTGCATTTTTCAACAAGATAATGCCAGACCACAATCTGCAGCAATCACAACATGATGGCTATGTAGGAGAAGGATCTGGGTACTGAAATGGCCAACCTGCAGTCCAGATCTTTTATCCATAAAGAACATCATTAAGTGCATCATAAAGAGAAAGGTGCGACAAAGAATGACCAAGACGACTGAACGGTTAGAGGCCTGTATTACAAATGAATGGGAGAGCATTCCTATTTCTAAACTGATCGCCTCTGTCCCCAGTTGTCTGTTGAGTGTTGTAAGAAGAAGGGGGGGATGCCAAGACCACAGTGGTAAAAATGGCCTTGTCCCAACTTTTTGGGGATTTGTTGATGCCATAAAATTTTGAAACAACATATTTTTCCCTCAGTTTTAACTTTTGATCTGTGATTAGTGTTCTATTCTGAATAAAAGATTAGATGTCTCAACTTTTTTGGAATCCGGTTTGTAAATTTGATTTACGTTTTGATCATTTTTATTTTATTTTGTTCTCAATGCATTTCACCATCTACTAAATAAAGATTTTCTGAAATAACTGAAATATTTTATTAATTAAGGACTTGGATGTAGGATGTGTTTATTTTAGTGTTCCCTTGATTTTTTTGAGCAGTGTATTTACTATATTTTTATATTGCACATTTAATTTAAATTACACATCAAGTGAAGAGTTGTAGAGTTTGATGACCTCTGTGGTTCATTTAGGTTGAATAAGTCTTTGCTTGACCGTGCCCCTGTGTCTTACCAGTGTGTAGTACAGCATGTGGGAGATTTTGGCCATAATGGCCTTCAGCTTAGACAGCATTCTCTTCTCTTACACTGCTGTCAGCAAGTCCAGCTCCACACCTACAACATCACCGGTCTTACATATCGGTTTGTTCAGTTAGTTGGCCTCTTCCACCTTCAGCCGGCTACCCCAGCATGCAACAGCATAAAGAATAGCACTCACCACCACAGACTCATAAAAGATCTTGAGCATTGTCCTGCAGATGTTGAAAGACGTCAGGCGTCTTAAAAAGTAGAGATGACTTTAGATCTTCCTGTAGAGGGTTTCAGTGTTTTTACCCCAGTCTGGTTTAGTGTTTACACCCCCAGGTACTTGAACCACCACAGTGTCAACATTGACCCCATTGAAGGACACAGGGGCCACCGGCCTTATTCTGTCTCCGATCCACCACCAGCCTTATTCTTTCTCCGATCCACCACCAGTTTTTTTTTTCTTTGTCACGTCGAGCGTGACGTGGCCGTAACAATATTGGACAGCGGGCCACAGTGGATGTCCCAGGCCAGCGAGAGGGCAATGTGACTATGTGTGCTTTCATTTCTGAGAATGGTGTGCCCCCCCACATCCCTTTTTCTTGGATCGCCTTTACATCGATTTGATCCCTGAAAATGAGAGAGGTCTCATTGGGCCTCACCTACCACACCACATCATTGTATGGGACAATTTGAATTCTCAATCCCATCGAAGAGTGTTTTTTCACTTGGAGATGGAGACTGTAAGACCATCATGCTCAAGACCAGAGATACCTGCTCCATGCAATGGATGCTGCATGTGAAACGAATCAGTTTAGGGGTGGTTGTGACATGCACGCCGTTTCTACCCTTGTTGCATTGCAAAGAAGATTGATTGAAGATACATTGTAAGGTGGATGAAAATCTTTGGCAAGACAGAGAGCAGCGTGTGGATGGCCAGGAGGTTGAAGATGGAGGGAGGGTGAGGACAGTGACTAGTGAAGTGAAACCACACCCCCACTTTATTTACAGGACTATTTTTATTTGATTGTATTACAGAATGGGCATTATGTTTACATTTCCTTTTTACATGTACTGTAAGCAAGTTAACTTTTGTGTGATTAAAAATGTTTTAAACTTCCTTGGCATTATTAGTTTCATGTGTGATTAACCTTTGTAAAATCCTTTTTTCAGTTTTATACACCATTGTATTCTGTTAGTACATTGCCATAGTGACAACACATCTAACCATTTTGACTTGAAGAAAATAGACAATGCATTTTGGTCGCACTGACTATTCATACGAGAAGGGAATTGAGATTTGACACATGGGTGAATTGTTTTAGAAAGGATATTGGCTTTTGATGGCTAACCATGGTGTTGTGTTGAACCATCCAGGATATTTTGATAAAAGCACCAAATGCTTGGGAATGTCCAGTCTGTTTCGAGACTGGGCAAAAACAATTGCATGCCAATCTTTAATATTTTGGTGGCACTGACTGTTCCAATGAAAAAGGAATTTAGTTTTTAAGTATAAGTGGGATAGATATAGACTTTTGCAAGTCAGCTCTTTTGTTGTGCTGATCTGTAAGACAGTTGTGCCAAATGAGTTTTAAGAATGTTATCTCGGTTTCAAGAAATGAGCCAAACCAATGGAGAAAAACTGTAATAAATGAACTTTAAACTTGATTGGCATAGTTCTAAAATTGATCAACTTTATTGACAGGGCATATTGGCATATAAAAATTACAATGAAAATTAAGGAGCACAAGGTAATATACATTTTATATAGTTGTGGATACTTGTAGTAATTATAATAATTATGCTGGAAACAGTATTAGTTAAATGTTTTGTTTTCTGGATTTTTAGCAGTAGAGAGCAATAGAGGCTCTGCAGCTATTTTTAATGGACTCATCTGGATACATTTGTATAATAGTTTAAGAAAAAGCACTCGGGATCCATTTCTTACTCTTGATCTGAGTGGGCTTTCAATGTTCAAAAACATGGATTCAAGGTTAACTGGCTGCTCTAAATTACCAATATCTAAAATTGCCCCATATAGTGTGTCTGTGTGAGTGAATGCCTGCCCAGGAGTGGATTGGGGTCCTGTCCTGGGTGTATCTGCAGAAGTCCCTGAAACATTTTTCCCTGGATGGGCATAGGGAACCCCTAGTCCCTAGTATAGGGCTAAGCAGAACATAGTGAATAAATTATTTCTGTTCATTATTGTTTCAGCCTCCAATACAACACAACAAAAGTGTTTATTACTATGATTATTATTAGTAGTAGAAGTAATAGTAGTAGTAGTATAAGTATTATTATATTACTATTATTATTATTGATTCATTTACATGTAAGAAAAACAGTATTGGAATGTTAATTTGTTTGTATAGTGTGGAATGTCCTGTATACTACTGTATACTTGGATTATTTTTATTTTTTTGTATAACCCACATCAAATGAGTGGACTGTTCTTTCTTAGCTAGGGTACTACAATTGTGTGTAATACGTCATCATTTAGCGTTGACTACGTAATCATTCTGTCTCTTGTCTCTGCTGGTCGACATGGCTACTGCTGCCAACACTAAAGAAGAACTGCAAAAAGAATTGGTTTGCGCTATTTGTCTTGATTACTTCGACGACCCAGTTATTTTAAAATGTGGTCACAATTTTTGCCGAATGTGCATTTTAATGCATTGGGAAGAAAATGGAGGCGACGACATTGGATACCAGTGTCCGGAGTGCCGCATGGTGAGGTTTGTTTTTATAAGTGACCAGTACGTGAGAGGATTAGAGCTGTGTGTTCTGCAGCTCGTTTAACGCTCATACTGCATTATTATAACAGCAATTGTGCTACTGTAAGAGATATCAGTTTGACTTTACCTGCCTATCTGAGATAAATTACATGTAATGTAATTATTAGTAAAAAAAAATAGTGTGATGGTTCAACCAAAAAGCGTCCAATGTTCCAAAGGTTTTTTAAGTAAAGCAAAACATTCTCCGAATCCATCAACAGACAGCAATAAATCTTTTGACACTGTCATGCCAAACTATTATTTTGTTATAATCGTAATTCAAAATTCGGGAAAACAGTACGTTACATGAACAAAAGTAATGGGAGATTTTATGAGCTTAAATTTCTAACTTGCTCTCTTTCTGCATTACAAACGCTTCTCTTGGTTTTGGGGGACTTTTGTTCAGGAGATTATTTGTGAGATGATGTCGGATTAGAGTGCTTGGTTCACAACCTTAATTCTAGTTAATGCCAAACGTGCACCTTTAGAGTCCTACAAACCAAACTCACTTAAGCATTCAAGCTTTTGAGCTATTTCAAACCTAACAATAGAACGTGGCTCAAATGGATATCTGTTAGCAGAGTCACCGCTAACACACAGCAGGAATCCAATAATTGCAACAAAGAAATGCATATTTATTTTAAGAAGTTAAACCAACTGGAAACACTCCAACCACTGTCATGTTAGGAGAGGGTCGACAGAGAGAGTGTGGAACGCCGAACACTCACATCACGGAACACTCACATCGCGGAACACTCAACAGAATACATGAATACATCACAGTCAATCATACACATTATGTCAACACCAGCACATTCCAAAGGTATTCAATGTGGTTCATGTCTGCATTCTGTGTTGACCAAGACATGTGTGAATTGTATGCACTTGTTTAATTAACTTTTAAAAAAACTAATTTCTATATTTTCGCCTTTTTTTTTTTTTACAGTTTAATCGACGACACCATTGCAGACGCTGTGGCAGACTGGTGTGCCATTCCTGCTCAACTAAGAAGATGGTTGTGGAGGGATGTGAGGAACCTGTAAGAGTGTGCGATCAGTGCCACATCTTTTTTCACCCAGAGTAAGTACATACTCAATTTTATATTGCCACTTTTATTACTAAATTTCTTATTTTACTAAATAGATTGTTAATTGTAAATGATATGAACATATTTTAGTCAATTCTTAAGCAGCATCCTTTTCTTTTGTTTTTGCTCCTCCTCACAAAGAGAGCCCATCAAGAGTGTTGTAAAGCTTAAATTTCAGTAACCTGTACTGAGCTTTTAAATTTAAGACACCCTAGTCTAGAGATTATCTGGGATGTCAGTCACAAGCAAAGAAATGATGCCTAATGTTTTTATTAATTAACTTGATTTTGTACATTAAAACTTTTAAAATATGATGCATGTAAAACACCTAGTTCCAGATCTCCAGAGATGCCCCCTCTTAACTTCAATCCATCTTTCCTAAATACACTTTAGCTCGTTCACTGAGCTCTAGTGATGAATGTCGCCTGGTGATTCCAGCTCACTGGTGTTAATTCTCACTCCATTTCATTCACTACTGCTAAATGGTGAAATGACCTTCCCAACACCATCTGTAAAGTTGAGTCATTTAGCATTTTCAACAAAAACTTCTCAACACACCTCTTCCACAGATACTTGTTATAAAATAAAGAAAAAAAATACAGCCAAATCTAATTATGTGCAGGTTATGATGATATTACAGTGTAGCTGTTTTTTTCCCTTAACTTCTGACTTGTGACTGATTCATCCTTCATTCAGAAGCATGAATGAATTTTCTATTTCTACAATTTTCTAATGGACTGCACATTTTCTGGTTTCTATGCCAGGAAATATCCACACCTAACATTATGTGCAAAATGCAACATCTATCATGGTATTGGCATTGTATTGGTGCACACAGCATGAGTAACTTGTGTATACGGTATGTTAACAAATAGGAACAGATATCAATTCCTTTGATCTGCCATATGTAGTAGCTGCTATATGAGTGAGCTCAGACCATATGATTTGTTCTTCTATGAGGAACTGTATATACAAAACCAGTGCCACACTCAATATCAACAAACAATAAACAACATGAAATTCAACCTGATATAAATACACTTCAACCCTATTACTGAAAAAATGGCCTGAACAAACTCACACTTGCATACTTGATAAGGAAAGAATAAAATATGCCAATCTGTGCCAAACCACTTTATTGTCATTTGCATCACACATGGTACAATGTAAATGAAATAATGGCTCAACTTGCAGCATGTAAAATGATAAAGGGATCAGTGAGAAAATGTGTCCACAAGAAGTGTATGATGAAAGGAAAAGACTTCATAATGTAAGTAACATACAATACCGCTCAAAAGTTTAGGATCACTTGCAAATTTCCCTCTTTTTGCAAGGAAGACATGATGTCATGCAATTCACAAACAATATTGTCCATTTCACAATTAATTTAAGTGTATCAAATAATTTTTAAAGAATAGAAAAATTTTGTATTAAAGCCTGTTTTTGTATAAAGGCTTATTTTGCGTACAGTCCTATTATTAGTAATTCCCAGTCTTCTGCCTAAATCTCCTGGTCTGGCCGTCAATCCAAGTTAAGGATGTTATTGGGCTAAAAATGTTATACTAATAAGTGAGCATAAAAGGGAGCACAACATTCTTGGTTAGTTTAATATCTGAATCATCAGCAGTTGTTGGCTTGCTTACAGGCTCAAAAATAGCGTGAAAAAAAACAACTTTCTTTAGAGACCAGTCAGTCCATGGTTGAGTTAAGGAAGGAAGGCTGCTTAATGTGAGATATTGCCAAGAAACTGAAAATATCTTACCATGCTGTTAACTACTACCTTCGATGAGTGACACACACTGACTCTAACAAGGACAGAAAAAGGAGTGAAAAGCCCTGATGCACAACTGTGCAAGAAAATAAATATCTTTGAGTGTGCATTTTGAGAAAAAAAGACTCACGGGGTGTCAACTGACAGCTGCACTAAATGAAACCCGCCAAACACCAGTGTCCCCATCAAACATTCCTTACACTGGCCTATTGCAGTCTTTTATTATGTTTTTTTATTGGCCAGTATGGACAATATAGTTTGTGAATTGCATGACATTGTGTTTTTCTTTCAAAAAGAGGGAAATTTGCAAGTGGTCCTAAAATTTTGAGTGGTAAGAGTACATACAAGAAACAATGTAAATATGTTCATAAACTGTCTAACTATAACAAATCTGAGGAATTATTTATAAATATATATAAATAAATTACAGCCCAATATATGTAAAGGAATAACCAATACTGCCTTGGACTAACTTAATAGAGTAAATGCAAAACAAACCAGAGAAACGATAAATCAGGACCTATAACCAATTTCTCCCATTTGATGTAAATAAAAAGGGGAAGAAGCAGCCAAGAAACACACAAAAATATTAGAAAATGAGATTTTAAATCGAGTTAGATGACTGTTTTCCATTGCATATGTGTTGTCTTGTACTTTGTGGTGTTTCTTTGTCCATTTAGTGTAATTTGTAATATTTAAGTACAATGTCAACATGTCTGAATGTTTAACCTCCTAAGACCTGAACTCTTGGCATAACATGCGTTTTTGTCCAAGCTTGTGGACGCCAGGTCCTAGGAGGGTACACATATTTTTGGGGTACACTTTTTTTTTTTTTTCCATATTCTTCCTTTGTGTGCTTATGTTACAGTTCAGATGAAGAGCTGGAGCAGGTGGAAGGTACAGCATATACCCAAGTTCATATCTTTTCCCCTAAATGCTTTAATTACTGTGACAATTAGCAACATCAAATTTGCAGAGGTTATGTATAAACTGTGGAGTAATTATTTTTCTTTAGTAGCAGGCAGTCCTGTGTTGGATGGTACTTTAGAAGGTGTACTCAATATTCCTGAGCTCCCTCAGAGACAGTACAGACTAAGTCCAAAGCCAGAGGAGAACCAGCAGCTACAAGCCGAATTCTATTACGAACAGGTTTGTTTGTGCAGTAGTTATATGACTATATATATTGCTGTTCAATTTCAAGTATCCTGTTCAAGCACAATATAGATAAACACAAAATTTGTTAGGATCAATTAGATTTTGTGGATTTATCAATGATTAACCCCTTCTCTGCGCAAAATGCACCAACCCTCCAATAATGTGGAACCACACTCTTAATTAAACACATCCTTATAGACCTTTTTGATAAAGAAAGACAAAATATTCTACAAGGAAACTGAAGTCTACAGAACCTACAGAAACATCACCAGAGAAAATCTGACCTTTTAACATAACATTCATAAGTGTTAACTCGAAACATCTCATATAAATTGATTAAAACAAAATAAACAACACAACCCATCTATCTATCTACCGCCATGCATCTAATTTTTCATAAACTGCGTTCTGTATTTTGGCCACTAGATGACAGTATTTGAATGTTAAAGAAACAAGAAATATTTTCCTTGAGGTCAGGGTTCATTTTAAAAAACGGACTGGGTTATTGATTGCTTGATTGATGCCTTTATTACTCTATTAGTCCCAAAGGTGAAATTCGGGTAAAGAAAAATATGGAATACATTAGGGGAGAGACAGGTGTTAAAAAAAACCCTCAGCACTCACACTGGGCCCTAATAGAGCACAGTGTGGGGATGGGGGATGGGTGGTTTTTGGGGGGGGGCAGGGGTACTCCTTACACACAAACTAGCACATGAAATACAATTGGTGTCGGGAACTAGCAGACAGTGAGGCACTCCCGACCCAGCTAAACATACAACACAGCACAGCACAGGGACTTCAGCACGTGCGCATGTGCACATGTCCGAAGTGGAGACATGGCCACATGGAAAATAAATAGTTTATGGTCAGCAGAAGTGCAGCAAATGTTTTTATGACGACAATCACTCTCGATGAATTTGTTTCATTTTCCTACCCCAGCGGTTAGCTTGACTGAGATAGGAGCGGGGCAGTCAAAGTGGCAGATTAGATTCAGTCCTTACGGGGTGCAGCTGGTAATTTTACAGGCTTTTATCTCCCTGTTTAACATATTTTCATTTTAATTTTTCCATTCTCGACCACACAGCTGTGAGAGTCTGCAAGATTATTACCGTATTCGGTATCAGTATCATTGTCTGAGTACTAATAAGTCTCGCCATTCCATCAATTAAGCTGGGCAGTTTCTGGGGGCGATTGACAACTGACCCAACATCTCTAATTTCCCGATACACCAGCGCAAAAGGAGACCCTACACCATACTAATAAATTAATGTGCTCTAAAACTGGGTGTTTCAGTTTCATTGTCCAACCTCTGTAAATCCAAACAGATAAACATACTCAATGTCCTCAATGGAAATGTGTGAAAGGCATACGACTCTCCACTTCCACACTTATCCATTTTATATCCAGCCTCGTCCAGACATGCTGGCTTTCCCGAACCGTGAAGACAAATTTATTAGCATTTTTGCTTTTAGTAAACGCATTTATTAATCAAACTTTTTTTTTTTTTTTTTAATACCGTGTTACTAACCGTCTTATTAAAGCGATAAGACACTCAAGCTTGTGTATGATTGTAAATAAACTATGGGGAAGATGTATAACTGTTCTTTGCTTGCATGAATTTTGTGTTATTTACAACATATAAGATTACTATTGTACCTGTCAGGCAAGTAACCCTGTACCCCTTCCAAAAAACTTTTCACTGTTACCAAGCCAAAATCTCTTCGGAACAAAAAGTGTTCAATGTTACTGTTTTAAAAAATATTTAAAAATTGGAATGAATTTTTTTAGACAAAGGTCTAAAAAAAGATAAGTTTTGTTGTTAATAATCTGAGAAGCATCTGTATCACTTCTTTTCAACTCTGCATAAAAAGTATGTTTTTTTCCCCCTTCCTTTATATAT
>JAOUQT010037118.1:0-11238 GCA_025769995.1 Xyliphius kryptos
TACTTTAATAGCCAGAGACAAAATTATCTTCTTATAATCCTTACATATTTAGATTGTTATTTAAACAATTTCTGCACTAGTCACTGTCGAATTTCTATCATAATATTTCTTAAAAATTCAGATTTGGATTAAAAAAGTATCAAATTAAAACTGACCAATTACACATCTGAAGTATAGAACACCATATATAGGTGCTACTTATTCAGTTTCAAGGAAGTCTAATTTTTATTTAAAAAATAAAAAAAAACAGTAAGATCTTGTATTCTGGTTACATATTTATTAATTTGGATATTCTATCATTATAATCCTCAAAACAAATGCCTCATTAGTCACAGGCTAATTTCACATCAGCAGTATAATACACCACCTCTAGGTGCTACTCGGTCAGTTTCAAAGCATTTAAATTAGGCCAAAAACAAAAATATTTTTAAATCTGTTACTCAGATTAAATTTCTGATTAATTCAGATATTCTATCATTATAATTTTCAGAAATATATATTCCTCCTATAGTCACAGAGCAAATTGTGTTCTTATAAATCTCTAAATTCCACATTGTTCTTTAAACAAATATTCCATCCTCTATTGCCACTGACAAATTGATCTTGATCCAGCCTACTCTTTCATTATATACAATGCTGTAAAAATACAAAGCTTTAAAATGTCATATTTTGCCCAATGCAAAAAAAAGAGGTAGCGAAAAGTTTTAAACCAGGGCGTTTTTAATCAATGTGAAATCTTTACAAAGCCTTTTAGGCTCAAGATAGATTGAATGAACTTAGCATGTGCATGGGAATTACTAATGCATTTATTTAAGAAATTGATTATTTAGTTAGTACATATTAAAATTATGTATGTGAATCTAAATAAGCTTCCACAGAGTGATTATAAGTTTTTAGCATTAATATATGATGACTTATTTCCCTTTTTGAGGCTGCTCTGTTGAGATGCCCTTAAGGTAATAAATCCAGCAAATGACTTGGCTCTGGTCTTCTGTGTGCGGACTGGTAATCATCAGCTTGCCTGTACAAGGAGCCTTGAAGCCAGTAGGTGGGCCCTCAAAGCTCACCACAATGGAACAGGTTTTTTTTGAGCGGATACTTTCCACTTCCTTGATAGCAAAAGATGGGTTATCTACATAAAAAGAAAAGGCTGTCGTTTGTAAGAAGACATTTTTGAAAGGGATGGAGACGTTCGATCCAGCACGGATGAGCACGGGGCCCTGAGGTTTGGGAGCTGTGCAGGTGCCATATAAAGGAAACATGTATTCCCCTCCCAAATTAGATGAAATGGTCAACAAGCCTCTTATCTCCCCCAGCTGGCAGGGCTCGAAATAAACCTCCACACTGACAACATTACCGGCCTGGTAGCCGGGTGCCACCATTATGTTTTTTATCACAGTGAAGTCCGGACAGTCTGTCTGTAGGAGAGTTAAATGAGAAGAACATAATGAGGAGCAAGTCAAATGTATTTAAAAAAAATCTGTTTATATGTCTGTTCAGGGTTTATTGTTATAATGAAATCCATTTAAAACATTTTTGCACTAGTAACTAACAAAATGTATGAAAATAATCTAAATCAAACACAGATTTGTAAGTGAAGGGTGGAGTCCAGGAAGTGAGGTAGAAGTGTGAGACACAACACAGAATGGTGTTAGACAGACTTGCTTACCAGGCTCTGCGTCTTATTCACAAATTGCCATTTAATAAAGACAATAATGTTTTGTAAAAATGCTATTGGGACACAGGATTTTCAATAACAGAATATTGCGCTGTACCTTGCAGGTGTATTCAGTCTTGACATGAGAGTAGTTGGTAAACATTGCAATAGTATGTTGCCCACTTCCCAAAAAGGCTGTAAAGTACAGGGGGTTTTCAGGAGGTGCAGGAAGCGCATGGAGCAGCAGCTCATAGTTGAAAGAACCCAGTTCATTATTATATAGTGTGAGCTGTTCTGCAGATTCGCCAACATGCAGTGGCTGATATTCAAATGCCAATGTTTCCTAATAGACAGAACAAGGTTAGAGTGCATTAATTTATAAATATATCATTATTAACTTTTGTAATTTTTTACCTTCATATCTAAAGTTTTTCTTTATTGTATAATTTACTTAATTTTGCAAGTAAAACTTTAAAAATCTTAAAATGAGAAGTCCAACCTTAGATAGTGCATGAACTAAAAAGTGAGGGTTCACACAGATATCCATATTACGACACTCAGCTGTTAACACCTGGTTCGTGGGTAATGGATTTTCCACCTCAACACTGGCTGAAGTCATCTGGCGGACAACTGTCACCATTTTAATAGTGCTAATAACTTCTGGAGAAGTGGCTTTAAAATTAAGGTAGTAGAACTGGTATTCCTTTGTGACTTCATTTTTAAAGGTGACCTATGGAAACAAGTGAAAGTTGTAATGTTAAAATCAAGTTAATTATCATTAAGTCTTTACATACAAAAGTTGAAGACATAATTACTTTGGCATTGTAGACGCCTTCTTTGTAGCTGCTGAAGCAAACTTTGTAGTCCTCTTTAGACAGCGCTGGCACATCCAGGTATTCTGCCCCCTTGAGTGAGACGGTGCTGTCAGGACGCTCAGGTTTGATCATTTCTATTAGAACATGAAATCTGCAACAGTAGCAAATTGTATTATGAAACTCCTAAACACTCCTAACAGCTGTAGATGACTACATGGAAATCATCCATGTGTGTTTGTTTAATGGGTGTAGTACCTTTGAGGTTTAAACAACCAGTTATAAACAGGAACAATCTCAGTACAGGAAGTCTTACAAGAAACTTCCCGGCTAATGGTGCCAGCAGCTTTAGGTGGCTCTGCAGTTCCCTGCAAGTTGTAGAGCACGCCTGACCCATCGGGGAAAGAGAAAAACACAGTTCCCTAGAGGAAAAAATAATCTTAGATGAATGCAATATGTGGTTACTGACCATTATGCATTTATTTTTATTTGGAATTAGATTTAGTTGTATGTAAAGTGAACTAGCCCAATGAATGTTGTACAACAGACTTAGAAAGCTTACATAAATTATCTAGGTAGTATTCATTATCTGTTTTAATTGTCTAAAAATGACAATAATAATAAAATAATGAAAAAACATGGAACATATAACGTTAATCATTTTAAAACTTTGATGGACTGAAGTTGTATTTTGCTCTGTTTTGTTAATTCTTTGCTGTTCTGCATTGTTTTTTTTTCGGTTCTCGGCTGTCTTTATTCTCCAGCTTTACTCTCTCCATGGCGTGAGAGTCACAATGATGCTACGGGTCCTTTGCGGGTGTTCTCTGTTTTATTTATGTTGTGGAAGTATATTAAACTCCCATTACTGCCTGGTGTTTTAGTATTTTTCATAACACTTCATTTGGACCCGGATGTAGTTTGACAGAGACTCTCACAATATTATAATAGCCAGCCAATCAGGTAGCACCTCTGTTTTGTTTTCTTTTGCCCTTGCTCTATGGTTTCTGTCGTGCTGCGTTGGCGTTGAACTCAGACACTATGTTGAGCGTCGGTTAGTTTAGCGCTTTAGCTTAGCCTCGCTTTACTTATAGCTAAGGGCTTGTGTTGTTAGCGGCTAACAGCTCCTCTGGTAAGGATGCGGTTTCCATGTCTGTTGCTGACCCCACTAAAATTTTCGTTGTGCTCCCCCGTGTCTATTGGATATTCTGAGTCTACTTTTTCTTGTTTATGTGGTAATACTCCATGGCTCTGTCCTCTCCTTCACCTCTCCTGTCCTCACTTTTCTGGCTGCACTTCTCCTAGTGAATTGAGCAGTGCTCAGTGTGTCCATAGATCCTTAGACGACACCAAGCATGAATCTAACAAGGTGAGCAGTGATTTGTGGCGTTTTACTTTCCCTAGTGACCTGGTTGAAGACCAGCATTGTGTATTGTGTTTTGTGTTGGAACTGCTTTTTGGAACATTGGTATTGTGGACCTTTTAATTTCCGCTACTCCGTGTGCAGAAGCCGAGAAGAAGAGTTTTGATAAGGGGGGGTTCTATCAGTGCTGACTGTGACATCTCCATTGCTATGAAGCTTGTATTGACCGTTATGATGCACCGTGGCCAGCTTTCCACTCTTGTCCTGCACCGCCTGCTTTCTGTGCTCGGAGACTCGAGCCCGAGTGTGTGACCGAAATTGTCTCCGAGCACTGAGAGCAGGCGGTGCAGGACAAGAGTGGAGAGCTGGCTGTGGTGCGTCAGCCCGGAAGTAGCTTGCCCAGAAGTCAGCCCGGCTTGCGTTCTTTATTGCTTGGGTTCCGCTCGACATATCTCAGAAGAAGGAGAATCAAAATATTGTGTCTCTCCATAGGCAAGAGAAAGGGCCTGCTGCGAATGGAAAAAGAAGGGGGAAAAAAAGCAAAACAAGGAATATAGAAGGGGAAAAAAGCAGAATATGCCCATCCAGGGGAGAACGTCTCGGGTGCTGGGCAGATACACTCAGGTCAGGGCGCCAGTCCATGTGGGAGGAGACCGGAGAACATGGAGGAAACCCACACAGACACGGGGAGAACATGCAAACTCCACCCAGATAGGGATTCGAACCGGGAACCCCCAGCGCTGAGAGTGTGAGAGATGTGCTAACCACTAAGCCACCGTGCCGCCATGTTCAAATATTCAGATTTTCAGATTTGAAATTCAGTTATTCCAGAAACATTGGCTACAAGGCACCGCCGTACGCCGACTAGAAAATCCAGCCTGTTGCTTAGCACCGTGTACATCACTTATATGAAGCAATTTATTAACACTCACCTACAGGGTTTCGGGGACAGAATCAGGAGACGTCTATAGAAAACCCATGGTGACACATGGTGTAATTATGTTTAAAATAAACTCCCCATGTAACAGCGTTCAGAGTCAAGAATCAAGCTGGGACTGTACAGCTGTTAGGTGAATACTACCCACTGTGCCTCTGGAACACCTTCAAAGAAATGTCATCGTGTGAGTGCTTATTATTAATATATTTAATGTTTCCAGGAAACCATTCTCCTAATGGTTTTTAAGAATACTATAGTTTGTCTTCATAACTAATTCTGTGTTTAACCCCTAGCGGGATATTTTACATGAAAATTAGAAACCGTGTAATTTAGAGCGGTGATTAGGTATCATGATTCATTATTTTATTGGGTGTTTCCAAACTGTATACTGTACTCATCTGGTTATCACCCATCATTGCCATCTTATAGAGGATGACCCCAGCTGGGATGGTGGTGTGGGGAGCCAAGACTGATACAATGATCTCCCTTTCTCTTTCTCCCCTATAGGTTTTAGGTTTAGCCTCGGTCCGCCCCCGGAGTATGTCAGTCTACAGGACATCCTTAACCGGCGGGGTGGGGGTGGGGGTGTAGAGTAGTGGACGTTGAAACTAAACCACAAATGATAGGCTGTAAATTGAGGCAATTGACAAACATGGTGGAAAGAGCTTGCGGCAGTGACATCAGCCAGCAGTTGGGATTTATTGCAATTTGTTAAGAAAACCATTTCTGGTGCAATAAATCCTGTCTCTGGTTTGTGTTACGTGCCGCGTGTGACGCATTGGTTCCACTTTGTCCCAACATTAAGGTTTTGTACTGTGGTTTAAAGGCTTCATGGTCTGCACCACATATTGAGGGGTGCGTTTGCTCAGTGGTTAGAACGATGAACTATCAATCTGAAGGTTGTGGGTTCAAATCCCAGCTCCACTCGTAGCTGCTTTGAGACAATGTACTATTATAAAAACCGCTTTATAAATGAATAAATTTAAACTTGAATTGGACACAGCTAAGCTAAGGAAACATGAACAAGGTAATACACCAAATAATATAAAAATGATGATAACTATAATAAAAACAACGTGAGCTCCCGCAGTAATAAACACAAGCGTTCTGTGTACAGCGGGACATGTGCCGACGTGTTCCAGCTCTGTCAGCGGGTTTAGGAAAATGGATATTGATGATCTGTTACTGCAGCACAATGTTCAAAGAAAGAACATGAACACCAGAAGAGTGTCGATGCATGGAAATCTTCAACGACAGCAAGATGCGAATTCAACACTCCATTGAGTAATAATAATAATAATAACAGTAAAAATAATTTGATTTATAATTTTGTAACAGGGCGGCACGGTGGCTTAGTGGTTAGCATGCTCGCCTTTCAGTGCTGGGGATTCCCGGTTCGAATCCCGATCTGGGTGGTGTTTTCATGTTCTCCCCGGGTTCGGCGTGGGTTTTCTCCGGATTCTCTGGTTTCCTCCCACAGTTTAAAAACATGAATTCCCGGTAAATTGAATGCTTTAAATTTCCCCATATAGTTTGTGTGTGTGTGGATGTGTGAGGGAGTGTTTGCCCAGCGATGGATTGGCGCCCTGTCCTGGGTGTATCTGCCCAGCGCCCGAGATGTTCTCCCGTAGATGGGCATGGGGAACCCCACCACGACCCTCGTAGAGGAATAAGCAGAAGATAAAAGATAGATGGATAATATTGTAACAAGTTATCACAAGTCATTACTTGGCAGCACAGTGGCTTAGTGGTTAGCATATTCGCCTATCAGTTCGAATTCCAATCTAGGTGGAGTTTCCATGTTCTCACCATGTCCACATGGGTTTCCTCGGCATTCTCCCGTTTCTTCCCACAGTCCAAAAACGAGGATAAAGGTGAACTGGCTAAATTGCCGCTATCCAAATTGCCCCTATATATAGTGTATGTGGGTGTGCGAGTGTGGCCTTGTCCTGGGTGTATCTGCCCAGCGCCTGAAACAGACTCTCCAAGTTGGGTATAGGGAATGGGGAATCCTCCCCACGACCCTAGACCCTAGTATAGGACTAAATGGAGGATGAGTCATTACTGTTTCTGAGAATGAGCCAATTGCCTTCCAAATTCTAATCCATTCATTAATTTATTTTCTAATCCCCTCAACTTGTCTGAAGCACACAATGGTCAAAGGCAGGAAAACACCCTGAACATGTCGTTGCGGCTAAAAAAAACACATTTATACACACATTTGAACTACAAGAAAACAGTTCACCTACTACAATGATTACTGAACCACTAAAAACTTGCATGCTATGTTACTTTGTTCATATAATGAGGCATCCAGATGAGAAAATTAAAGGAAATATGATGCGAAGACTTGTGAAAGGAGTCTGATTGGTTTATCAAGCGCTAACGTGCCAGAAGCAACACGAGATGGCTGTATCTATGCAGCCAACCATTGTGAGGCAAAGATGGCTTTTGACATGACAATCCCTTCAACTTCACTGGGACTGTAGAAGGGACTGGAGCACTCGTAGCAAAAAGGCGGGAAAACACCCTGGCTAGGTTACAAGCTCATTGCAGGGTCGAAAAATCATCTTCACGCACACTTTAGCATCTAAAGTAATGACGGGTACATTACATTTGGTTATTTAGTGGACGCTGTTTCCCAAAGCGACTTACAAGTATCTCAATTAATAGTTGCGGTCCGGACACGGGGTTATATACAGAATCTCTCAAGAACTTCTGATCCAGCTTACCAGCAAAGGAACTTGAGAACGTGGTAGAACATTATTGTAAATCATGTACCATTAATGAAATGAATGCTTTAATAGTGTTCATGGTGAGGATGAGACTGTAGAGGATGTGCTGTGGATGAGACAGATCCGAAGTTAAGGTCACATTTACGTTAACTTGCGCCTATGCAGATTCTTTTGCTCTACAAGCTGTAATCAATGTGTCACTACTCCAAAATGGCGATGTGGCGATTACACTACCACTGTTAATTACGACCTCTAATCCACATTTTCACCAATAATTTGGGTTTTAGGGATTAATGATGGTCCTGGGGCAGTTGTAGGCTTGTGGTTAGGGAACCAGCCTTGTAACCTAAAGGTCGCCGGTTCGATTCCCAGTCCCACCAAGTACTATGGCTGAAGTGCCCTTGAGCAAGGCACCTAACCCCAATTGCTCCCCGGGCGCCGTATAAAAAGGCTGCCCACCGCTCCGGGCACGTGTGCTCACTTCACCAGTGTGTGTATTTGTGTGTGTTTCACCACACGGATGGGTTAAATGTGGAGGACAAATTCCTCTGTGTGTAAGCACTGTAGGCAAAATGAATCACTTTACACTTTACTTTAAAATCCTGTTGTGCATGCAAGGTTGGTCATTGGTGCGAAGGAGAACACGGGGAAACCAAATTTATCAGTTCACAAGGATGATCCTTTAATGAAAGGTGCCTCCAACAGAAATAAGTCCCTTCACATTCGTGAGAATACAAGCAAAACGGAAATCAGCTCCCAAACCGAAATTTTCAAAAGCAGCAGCAAACAGAAGCGGCAGGAACTTGAAACAAAGAAAGAAGGGGGAGTCCTCAATCCTTGGGACACCGCCAACGGAGCAGTAGAACTAGGACTGGAAGAAGGCCGAGTTAGGGTTGCTACTGTGGGATACAAACACAGATAAGGAACACAAGTCCTACAGAGCAGAATAAGTGACTGATCGCACTGAGCGTACTAGACACGTACCAACGCACCTGATGTGACACCTCATGTACTTAAATACTCTTAGAATTTGACCCTAAGAACACAATACACACCATCAAGTATTATGGTGGAAGTATTATGTTTTGGAGGTGTTTCTTCTAAATGCACAGGCCAACTTCACTACATCGACGGGAAGATAAACGGGTCCATGTATCACAAAATCCTGGGTGATAACCCCCTTGCCTCCACCAGGGCACTGAAAATGGGTCGTGGATGGGTCTTCCAGCACAAAAACAACACAAAACATACTGCAAAGGAAACAATGGGGTGGCACCATAAGAAGCATATTAAGGTCATGGACTGGCCTAGCCAGTCTCCTGACCTCAATCCCATAAAATAATCCATGGAGAGAGTTGAAGCTTCGCATTTCCAAATGCATGCCTAAAAACCTTAAGGATTTGGATATGATCTACAAAGAGGAATTTATGGTTCAAAATTACTCCTGAAATGTGTGGAAATCTTATAAAAAAGGGTTTTGCCACCAAGTACTGAATGATGTTTTACTTGGGGGGTTAAATACTCATTTCCTTAGAAGAAATTCAATCAAATTTTGATTTCTCAGTTCATGTAATTTTCTCATATTCTATTTTCTATTCATATTCAATATTCTATGTGTCACTGTTAAAATAAAGCTGGCATAAAGACGTTTCATAAATATTTTTTGTGTTAAAACTTTGAAAGTCAGTGGGAGATCAAAAACTTATTTCCTTCACGATACATGGCTGAAATTAGCTATTGTGTTCGATATCGCCATCGAATTCAGGACCCCTTAAGTCTCACATGGGGGTCTTCCTGAGAACCTACAACGCTGAAATTTGGCATCGTGCTTTCCTACGTTAAATTTTTCATTTGATTTCATTTGCCATCGAACGCAACACCTCGGATGGATTGGGATCTTCACGAGTACCTACAAAGCTGAATCTCGACTCCGTCATTCCTTATCATGTCCTTAAAAAACATAAATACACACAAGACAGCAACCACGTGGACACCATAAACTCAAATCCAAAGCCATCACTCATTTAAAAACAACTGCGTTTAACTTGTTGTTATCAACCTCTTCCCCATATTTCAGCACGGGTATTCCGCTAGTCGTTAGTATAAAATATCAGTTCTTTGTGACCTCCCTTAAGTAACAAAATCAATTTATAGTCTAATTCTAGTCCTTAAAAATAAAAATATAGTGATTTGTTCTTTCTTGTTTGACCAATTTTCCTTTTGTGTCTGACAGGTGGTTTGACCTGGGAACAAACCCATACACAGGAGCACAGGACTGGCTCTACTCTGGGGGTTACTTTGATAGGAAATACCTGAATTGTCCTGACATCTACTAAAAGATAAATCAGGGACTACCTCCTGTTCTTTCTATCCCCACAGTGTTGTCTGCTGCCATACATCTTACATACTATCCATTTACACTTGATGGAGCAGTACAAATTTGCTCTTTATCACTGTTCATTCCTCCAGATATACTTCACACTTTCACTAGTTACAAAGACTAACCCACTTCATATTAAAATCAGGGATTTTTGCTGGACATTCACAGATAACCTCTGATTGTTAGTAAAAGAAAAAGGCGAATGTTAACACTATTATTATTAATTGTTATTAGTTTTTTAAGCTTTTCCTTACCTGCTTTAGTCATTTTAAAGAAATGTGCAAAAGAGGCAAGTGCACCTGAATTTGAGACAGCTGTGTTGTTTGCTGCTTTGGCAGGTAGATTGACACTTTCACTACATTCACATGCTCCTGTGTAATTTCAGCAGTGCTGAAATTCACCAAAAATGTTTTCACATGGATCCAGGTTACCAGTTTTCTGGTAAAATCCCGCACTTACAAGCAAATGAAGAATGTTTTCTACCTGGGGAAATTACCTAGCTATTAAAAAAAACTTGTTACTGAACAATAAAGTGTATTAATTCAAGTGGTGAGTAGTGATCAGCTATGAAACTGTGTGCACATACTATATGTGAGTAAATTAACAAGCCATATCGTCAACATTTAGAGAAGAATACATCATAATGTACCCTTTTAGTTCTAAAGTATATAAAATATTATGTAAGATCTTATATGAATTATATATTATTTTCTAAAGTAGATCAAATCTGTTAATTGTCATGGTTGCCTTAGTAAAAAATAATCTTTGTAATGTCCCAACTTTGTATTATGGAATTGCACCCATGTTTTGTGTTTTGTTTTCATGCATATCTATTACATTTTTAAATATTGTTTAGGCACATTCTCATTATTGAAATCACCTTGCCTAAAATAACATTTAGCCTATACAACTTATCAAATCAAAGTTTATTCATTTACAGTTAAATACTAGATTGAAATATTTATATTTAAATTACGAGGTTGTTTTTTTTAAGACAGAAGATGCCTGATCTTAAACATTACACATCATTTAGCAGCTGCATTTCTCTAAAACAATGTACATGACTTAATTCTGTTAACTGGATTGTAAAGTTTAGCTCTTTTTGGTACTAGGGATTGAATCCAAAATGTTTGGAATACAATAACAGTAGCCTATCCACTGAGCCACTACTCCTATAATGCAGCATGATTATGACATATTATGAGTACAACATGAAAGCAAACTTTATATTTCTTTTTTTTCAATGGCCCAATTTGTCATTAATTTTTAATACACTGCTCCAAAAAAATAAAGGGAACACTTAAACAACACAATGTAACTCCAAGTAAACCACACTTCTGTGAAACCAACCTGTCCA
>JAOUQT010037129.1:0-11238 GCA_025769995.1 Xyliphius kryptos
AGTGCCACAGACAAGGAGACGGGACACCTCAAGACGCTGGCAGTCAACAGAAGTCCATGTTCCATCCCACAATAGTCACGTCCGCAGTGCCACAGACAAGAAGACGGGACACCTCAAGACGCTGGCAGTCAACAGAAGTCCATGTTCCATCCCACAATAGTCGCGTCCGCAGAGTGTTGTGCGGATTTTCACTCCATATCATTCATCGCTGCTAAATGGTGGAATCATCCCAACTCTGTTTGTAATGCTGAGATATTCAGCATCTTTCAAAAACAAATCAGATCACGTGCCTTCCAGAAATTAAATATTATATAAGAATGAAGATAAGGTTCATTTAGATTTGGAAGTCAGATTGGATAATGATCAGGTTAATAATACTACAGTGTAGCCCATTTTTAAAAACTAATAATTTGTGTCGTTCTCTCATTTGTAAGTTGCTTTGAATAAAACTATCTGCTAAATGATATTGTGCATGTGTATTTTCTGCTGATTGACAGCTCTGTTTTTTTTTTTTATTATTATTGTCGGCTTTAGGCTAAAGGGAAACTTATTCGCAGTGCAGCTGTATGTGACGAGGTCTCACCTGCTGAGTCAAGCAGCAAAGTAAGCTCAACTGTGCAACATGGTCCCTCTTGCTGGGTTTTGTGGGTTTTAACTCCATGGCCAGAGTGAGTGTAAGCACTTAGTGTGTATGTTGACATCCTGTAGGTGTCTGAGAGTGAAAGTACACTGACCGGCAACAGAAGCTCCACTGCAAAATGTGATGAGGCGTCCCAGGACAAACAGAAAGAGAGCATTCTGAAAAAAGGTACCTTATCCAAAGGTCATTCCTTTCTGCTTGTGATTTTGAGTTTAATTCTGTCAGCTACACCTGGAATCATATGGTATCATTTGAAATAACTGCATTTGGATATATTTCAGAGCCCAGTCTGGAGTACACTGACTCAACTGGTATTGATCTAGAAGAGTTTCTGATCACCACCCTAAAGAGCAGTCCTAGGTAGGGTTTGTGTGTGTGTGTGTGTGTGTGTGTGTGTGTGTGTGTGTGTGTGCGTGCGCGCATGTGCGTGAGCATGCATTCCTCACTTATGTCACTGTTTCTTTTGTCTTGTTTGTAGAGACAGACTGATGCTGTTAAAACTAGAACAAGACATGACTGACTTCATGACAGACAACTGGTATAAAAGTATTTTGTTCTGTATAAATGTTCTGTTGTTTTAATATATGAAATCTGATTACTGGCCAGATTTCAATTTCAATTTTGTGTGTCTTATTTTTAATTCTAGTTCCTATAAAAAGTTTCCACAGATGTCGTCCTATCACAGAATGCTGGTTCACAGGGTCGCAGCATATTTTGGACTGGAACACAATGTGGATCACAGTGGAAAAGCTGTGATCATCAACAAAACCAGCAACTCTAGGATGTAGGTGTTTGTTGCATGTGCTTATCAATAGGTTTATAAATGTGTGCATCATAACATTCATGCATGTGTTCAGACCAGACCAGTGCTTTGCTGATCATGTCCAGGAGGAGAGGAATGAGGAAAGGAGGTCAATACTGAGGAGAGATGGAAGCCAGGAGAAAGATGAATGCCAGGTATTTGTTTTTCATCTATACTAACAATATTTGTAATTTAACTCGTAATTTGTTTTGAAATGAACATGATGTCTTTATGTTTTAGTTGAGAATCCAGCGATTAAAAGAGCAAACAAAGAGTAAGTCTTTCGAGGAAAGAGAGGAAGAGTACCAAAAAGCCAGAGACCGGATTTTCTCTCAGGATGTGAGTTCCAGAAAGGTTTCTATGACTTTTAAATTACATAAACACCTGTGAACTGGGGGTCGGTGCAATTGACTCCAAATACTCACATGGGTCATGTTCATTCATTCATTATCTTCCGCTTAATCCTTTATGAGGGTCGCGGGGTCCAGGGAAGAACATCTTGGGCGCTGGGCAGATACACCCAGGCCAGGGCACCAATCCATCGCTGGGTACACACACACACACACACACACACACACACACACACACAATTTAGAGCATTCAACCTTCATGTTTTTGGAATGGAATGGAATCCCCAGCGCTGAGAGGCGAATGTGCTAACCACTAAGCCACCGTGTTGCCTATGGGTTATGTTTAATTAGTAAAATACATTTTAACATCTTACTTTTTGTTCCAGACAATTATCCAATGTCAAATTTTAAGCCTGTATTCTTGTTTTTCACACTTTTTACATCCAGCCATCCTGTCCTGCTCAGACTGTTTACATTGAGACCAGGTAAAAACTGCTCAATATCTTCTGTGTCTGCCGTTAACTTTAAATCACTGTGTGGATTAATACAGCCTGTTAAAATGTATTTCATCATTGTTTTATTAAAAGCTGTTTCGGTTAAAATATTTGTTGATGGAAGAGTGGTGCTTGAAAATGAGTGAATCCTGTAAATATTTTTATATTTTTGTAGAAATTTGATCCCATTTTATTATACAAAATTCTTGGTTCTGTCGATAACGGCAGGCCATCCTGGTTCAGATGCAGCAAAACCTCAAAGCCACAAACCATAATAACATTATCACCATGTTTTACAGATGGGATGAGCTTTAAATGCTGGATTCGGAATAGAGTGTCTATTTTTTCCAATGTATAAAATGGCTCATATTAACAAGCAAAGTCTGCAGATGGCATCAATGGTTTTTTGGAGAACAGATGCCTTCGTTTTGCAAACCATGTACACCTTTATTTTGGTGCTATTCTGGTGTTGGACTCATAAACATTAATGTGATCAAATAAAAAATTATCTTGTAAGTCTTTGGGACATTACAGACTATTAATTGTCTTGCACTTTGCACGGTCATCGTTGGCGAGCACTCCTGGGGAGAGAAAAAATGGTCTTTGCAAAGACATGTTTTTATTTGTTGGTCTTATGTACACATACAAATTTTCTATTGATGTCCTCAAAATGTTCTTTGTTTAGGCCATTATGCATTTCCACATACCTGCAAACTAAAGTGTAAAAACACTTACATTTTTCACAGATCTAAAATCTAACATTTTGTTCTCATTTGTTTATTTTGGCTTTTAAAGGTTCACAAACCTGCAATCACCATTATATGTAATGCTACAACACTGATGTGTCTTTCTCTTTCTCACGCATGTCTGCAGAGGTCCAGAGGAATGTTGCAATATATACAGTGAGACACAAAGGAGGAGACAACTCTTTTGGTTAGTGCAAACAGTCAGTACTACATCATATGTAAATTATATCCGCTGTATATGTAAAAAAAAAAAAAAAAAAAAAAAAGGATTTGTTAAGTTGACAACAAGTGATAATAACAGCATGATATTATCTATTTACTATCTATCCATTCTTCTTTATAGCATTGCTTAGTTTACTGAGACATGTTTATTCAGAGCTCCACCACATTATTTTAATTGGGCTAGGTCTGGACTTTGACTGGGCTGTTGCAGCATTTTAATTCCTTTTCTTTAGTTTTTCTGTTGTAGATTGATGTTTAATTTAGAATCCCTGTCCTGTCGTTTGCCCTATTTTTAGCCGAGCTGGTCACACGCTGATAATCCGTTAATCAATAGCATATGGTTAGTTACTGACTTTTACTTGCCCTCTTAATTCCTGTGACTGCAATAGAGGCATACTTGTATTTTTACACACAGTTTTTGCATTTTGACATTACTTAGTTAAACAAATTGACACACTGTAATTTGTCATGTGTTGTTTATAAGGTCAAACTGATGAACTTTAAAGAACCTCTAGGGATCATATGGTTGTGTTTTATTATGTGCTGACACATAAAACAGTAAGATATGCTTTTTTTTAATGACTGTAACATGGGTGGTTACTGATTTAACACACAATGTAGTTCAGCAATATGAAGATAGAAATCCGGTTTAAATCCAGTAACCTTCATAAGAGAGGATCTAGGTAGTACTACAGCCCTGAGAAAGTAAAACAAATTATATTAATTATTTCCTTAAAGCAGGATTTAGGACTAAAAGAACCAAATATCCTCTTTCTTTAGCTGAGTTTCTTTTTAAAAATATAATAATTTGTTGATTTGTCCACTCTGCATGTTTACGTATTTACTTGTAATCATTCAAAAGACTTATCTTGCTTATTTTCTATCCAGAGATTTGTTGTTTAGACAATTGAAAACTTATTAATTTAAAGTGAATCGGTTGGCTAATCTTTTTTTGCCCAGATGTGAACACGTGTTTATCCTTGTACAATACAGGCCAAAAGTGTGGACACACCTTCTCTTTCAATGCGTTTTCTGTATTTTCATGACTATTTACATTGTAGATTCTAACTGAAGGCATCAAAACTATGAATGAACCCATGAGGAGTTATGTATTTAACAAAAAAAGGTGAAATAAATGGAAACATGTTTTATATTCTAGTTTCTTTAAAATAGCCACCCTTTGCTCTGATTACTGCTTTGTACACTGTTGGCATTCTAATTAACTATACTAATTAACCTTTGTAGGCACACCTGAAAACCATTTCAGGTGACTTCATCTTGAAGCTCATTGAGAGAATACCAAGAGTGTGCAAAGCAGTAATCAGAGCAAAGGGTTGCTGTTTTGAAGACACTAAAATATAATATATATGTCTTCAGTTATTTCACATTTTTTTGTTAAGTATATTACTCCACATGTGTTTATTCATAGTTTTGATGCCGTCAGTGAGAATCTACAATGTAAATAGTCGTGAAAAAAAAAAAACGCATTGAATTAGTAGGTGTGTCCAAACTTTTGGCCTGTACTGTATGTGACACACTTGAATTGTCATCAGTCAAGACTTGACTGGTGATATCGTAAGTACTGATCTGAAACACTTGTCTGTTTCTGGATCAGATTTAACATATCTTGCAGTCCAGTCCACTAATAGCCTGGTATTTTATAGCATGAATTTGTGTGATGTTGACTGACATCATCACAGCCAGAGGTTTTATTAAAGCGTGCCGACATGCCAGTGAAGTTTCACATAGCTTTCTTTCATTTGAGGAGGATTTGATATCAAGAGGACGTCAGCTTCAACAGTTCTGTATGTGGTTTTAGATTATAACTGGAGCTTTGCTGTTGGCATTACATAGAATTCTTGCTGGATCTTGTTTGTATGCAGGGGGAGTAGGAATAGTTCTGGTCAGCAGTCGGGCAGCAGACAGAGCAGTTTTGAGCTGGAAGGTAGTTATGAGAGTCGACCGTGGAGCAGCACAGATTCTGACAGTTCTACCTGGGGCTCCAAATCCACACTCTCCCACTCAGACAGCAACTCCAAGACCTCCAAACCAGGTAGTAATATGTTGCCTCTAATACTGTTTTTTTGTTTTTTTTTAAACCTTTTTAAACACGCAACCCCCTCCATTTTATGGTAGAATCCCTCAATTACCCCCTTAGCCTTGACGAACTGTATCAACCCTCTTTCAAAAACCATTAAAAAAATAATATAATGAATTTTTATTATGTCATAAATATACTGCAGTTTTGCTGATATGAATTCCTTATTTTTAGGGAAGGTGCATTATGAAAGTTCATGATTATATAGTGAATATTCAGGTAATCAGTTATGCTCCCTCTAGTGGCTAAATAACTAATTTCCAGAAAGACAGGACAGGTTCACTGCAGTATAATATTTTTCTTTTGCATTTTTCAAGTCAAAATCGCACAGCCCCTGGACAGGTACTCATGTCACAGATAGAAACCTCCTTAGCGTATAATATCTTCCTGCAATTTATGGTTCAGCTCATCTATTTAATAGGCTAAACACTTATGGACTTAAGTGGCAATAAAATATGTAGGTATTGCTTTTCATATGCAGTTCACATGAAGGGTAGATTTAGCAGAATGCGGTTGGTAAATTTGAGCTAAACAAGACTGTGCTTCTCAAAACAGGATGAACAAAAGAGAAGACAAAAATAGCATAGACTGCAGATGAAAAAATAATATGAGACAAAAACAATTATATTTCATGGCATATTCAGTTAGTGTAACAATGGGTTCAAATACAAAGCAGCTGGATCTTAAAAAACAATACTTACCACTTTGTTGCAGTGTTTATTGTTAAGGTGAATGTTTTTAATTTTGAGAAGACATGGTAGCAGAAAATCATTATGGTTTTGCAATTATTCCAGTTTTTTATTATGATATTATTATTAAAGGATAGATTAATGACCAATCTTTCGTGTTCTGATCTACATCAGTAACTGAGGCTACAGTCAACAATCCTGCTTATGTTATTGTGCCCCCAGAGTCCTCTATCTTACCTGGGAGTATTCTTATAAATCCGCAAACAGGTATATACTTCAACACTTAAAATAATGCTGGACAACAGACTGTGCGTATTGCAACATAAAATGTGAAATCCTGTGTGTGTTTTATTATAGGGCAGCCGTATCTAAATCCTGATGGATCTCCAGCTGTTTACAACCCACCAGGAAATCAACAGCCAATGTGCAGTCAGCTAAACACAATGCAGGCGCAACCCACACCACCTCACTACCACTCAGCGACAAGCCATTCTGCTCCACAGGTGGAAACGATTTTCTAAAAACTTTAGGAACATTAGGAAAGGCAGTAAAACAAATATATGTACATTTAAACAAATCTGTGTAAAACTTCAGTTTTACAATAACTGAAATCTTTAGTGAGATAGAGGATGACTAACACATTGTAAAGGTCCAGGTAAGTACAATTTTTACAGTTGATGAACATAAACCTGAGAGCTCTTGTTTGATTGTGTCATAATACATGTCCACAAATATTTGTTGTAAAGATCCCTGTAAATAAAATACAACAGTTAACCCACTTTTATCTAAACGTTCCAATTAATTCTATTCTAGGGTCGCCTTCAAATTACCTGCCAACCCTAATACCTTAAACTGTTAATACATTTTGTCACTTACAAGACAATAATAGGAACACTAAAATAGCACATCTTAGATCTCAATAACTAAAATATTTCAGTTGAAAATCTTTAGTAGATAGTGGAATGCGTTGTGAACAAATGATCAAAATGTAAATTAAAATTATTTTCCCATGGAGGTCTGGATTTGGAATCCTTGGAGTCCAAAATCAAATTGGACAATAAAATTACAGGCTGATCCAACTTTAGTGAATTCCTCAGGACAAGTTAAAATGAGGGTCAGTAGTGTGTGTCGCCTCCACGTTGCACAATTCACCATCAGTATTGCTTTCTAACTGGACAGTTTGATTTCACAGAAGTGTGGTTGACTGAGTTACATTGTGTTTTTTTAGTGTTCCCTTTATTTTTTTTAACAGTGTATATTTTTTGGTTGGGAGTGTGAGAAATATTTATTATTACATATTGATTTTTAGCTTTAACAGTTTACAGGGTTACTCTGGGTTTGTGGGCCATAATTTTATTTTTATAGCATGCCATATGTGATGAAAACGACAATAAAGCCTCCTTGAACCCTTGAATTTTTTTAATTGGATTCTTTTTGCCTACTTTTAAATCCAAGAAGTTTGAAGTTTTAGCCACAAAGATTGGAACAGCATAGTACTGCACTTTACCACAATTAATTTCTCATGTGAAGCAAATTTAAGGTTCCAAGCTTGTCTGTATTTTGTTTAGAACCCAGAGCTTCCAGTGCTGGGACATTATACTAATTGCAAACACCAGAGATTTTAGATGTATGTTAAGTATACCAAATACATAATACTGTGAATTAATAGGATGACCTGAATTATGACTGTAGAGGATGTTTCACAAAATTAATGAAACATGGACTTACTCTAGAAGTGCCGAAAAACTGCATAGGAAATGTAAATCTTCAGCGAAAGCCTACATTTTAATTCAGGTCAATGCTTCTTATTTTTCAGGTTCAGTATTCACCTGTGACTTATATTCCACCACAGCAGTTGTTACCATCATCACAGCTCAACCCACCAGAACCAAGCGTATGTTTTTTCATGTCCTTCTTCACATTTACACAATTGTAAATTGTAAAAAATACAAAACATTTTTCATCTACTGTCCCTTTTGGTTATATCTCACCTTATTTTATATATAAAAAACACAGTATGTCCTGTAAGAGTTAGTCAATTTGATCTCTAACACAGTGCTAATTCTATATGGTTAGGACAACATGTTTATCATGTAAATGTCAGTAAGTTAACACCCCAAAAAACTTATTTAAATAGAAACAATTTTTAATATAAATAAATCTTTAAAAATGTAACTGGTAAAAATGTTAAATATTAATGTCACGTTAGCGTGCTGGTTGCCGAAACAGGTAGCTCGCACGGAGGGGAGCTGGAAGGAGCAGGTAGCCAGGTGAGGATCAAAAATGGCGTTTATTTACAGACGAGTAAACGCGGGGAACATGAACACAAACCAAACACACTACGGGACATGTAAAATGAGACGCGACAAAGACAGACCGGAACTAAGGAGCATATAAATGAAAAGTCCTTGTCATGTGATAACAAAAACCAATGAACACAACGAACAGTTAATTAACTAAACTGGAAGACAAACAAGTTAATTAACTGAACTGAAGAACACAAACGCAGGCAGGTGCGTCGCGCGCACCTGACAATTAAAGTTTAGTAAATTAATAATATCTGCATTACCATTTACAAAAAGTGTTTCATGTAGAAAATGTATTAAATTCACTAAAATTTGATACCAAGTACATGAACCTTTGTATGAGAATGTATGATTTGGTCTTAAAATAAAGTACAATCCTCTAAAATTCTACTTTACTTTTACTCTTACTTTACAAAAGGAGGACTTCTCATTACAATTTGGTCAAATGACCCTGAACCATCAGTTATCATGTGATGCATCAGATGTGCCCTGCTACTACGTTCATGGAGCAGCACCCTCACACGGCTATACACAACCTCAGCATAGTTATGCTCCATCATTTCCTGATGACAGTTATATGAATTCGGAGATGCCAATGGCCCTGTCTAGTGCTCCAGCCCCACAAGCCTGTGCTCAGCAGACCGCTGGGGTAATTTTATTGAAATGTATTGAAATTAGCAAACTATGGCATGTTTTACCAAAGTTTCAATGGTGTTTTAACATTTTTCTTTTTTGAAGGCTCCCATGTATAGTTACCCCGGTCAAAGTGCCAACATTAATCAACAATATGGAGCAGCAGGTTATGGCACACACACAGGTACACTCACTACAAGCTGTTCTCTGTCTATAAGAGTACTAATCGGTCATTTTTGTCATGTTGTGATCTAAATATCATTAACAGCTGAATGTGGCCTTGTTGGCTGCCACCAGCAACCGGATGGTTATATTGTGTTTTAACAACTTTTACCCTGGCTAAATATTCTCTTTGGTTAATTGCAATCTTACTTTGGCAACAGCAACCCAGCAGCAGAATTAGAAAAAATCTTTATGGTTTCCATTTATTGTAATAATTAATTAGGGATTATATGTGCAATGGTGTAATTAAAAGTAAATACTAATTAAATTAATTATAGATATGGAGAAGTTTCATTGTTTAACTCTATGATTGTGTTTGTGAAGATCAAAACTCATATTCAGTAGTATCTAATAAATTGATAACATGAAGTAAAAGCTAAATTAATTAACTGAGGCTTTGGCTCAGCAAAAGCAAGAGCTAAACAGAAGAGTGAATTCTGCTTATGATACTAAATGCAGTCATGGGCAGAATCTTGACAGGCAGAAGAGTGGAGGACGCCAAATTAAAGATATTTAGGGTTAGTTGAAACATGCTAAATCCAATTCCCAAGCCAGTTTAGTCCAATTGAGAAGGGGTATTCATGACATCCTGGTGGTAAAAGACCCACCTCAGCAGATTAGCCAGATTTGAGGAAGGAAATAAAATAAACCACAGTCATATCTGAGCACTGGGGATCCAGGTTCGAATCCCAGTCCATTTCCATGTTCTCCCCAGGTTCTCAGGTTTCCTCCCACAGTCCAAAAACATGGATTTAAGGTGAATTGGCTGCTATTATTATTTATTCATTATAATCCAGAAGCATAAACAAAATTGATTACAGAATATTAAATTTAATTTTTTTTTTAATTTAACATATAAACAGGCACACAGGCCTTAACTAAGCTATACAGACATACTTTCCAAAATTGTTAGAAAGGGGCATAAGAAACCTTTTTTGAACTTGTGGTGTGTACAATCCTAAACATTTGGACTGTCTTTCTCTTAGGTTATGCTACAGTCATCGGCCAGCAACAAGTTTATCCAAGCATGGTGGGCCATCAGGTGGTGACACCACCGATAACTCAGAAATGCATCATGGGCCCGTACCCCTCCATAAACTCCTGTCAGGTAATATAAACAACACACTGCTGCAAAACCAGTGACAAAACCTCACTTTATTATGTTATTTAAAGCTGCATTAAATATATGAATTTTTATGAATGTCTCCTCAGGTACAGTCCTACCCCTCTACTATGCTGGTACCCAGACAGACAGGCCAAAATCAAAGTGCAGTGCTACCAGCTGGAGTCTCAGTGTACTGCAACCCGTTGTCTGCTTCTCCACCTCTTTGTGTTGGCATCTCTTGCCAGTCAGGCAACTGCAGAAATGCATGCAATAGAAATCAGAACCCATGCTGGTACTAATATCTAATCTTTATTCCTGCAGTCAATGTCAGGGCTGGTGCTGTTTTTAAAATGACATATTTAAGCTTTCAACAGAACTTTGCATTTTATAAGCATTTTACCTTTTTTTTTTTTTTTTTTTTTTTTTACATTTTTTTGATCTTCTGTTGCATATTTTGTTAGTTATTTTTCTTGTATCTACAGTTAAATTTTGTATTTACGCTCCATGCACCAAACAGTATTACTTCCAAAAATCACAGTACTACCATATTTTGCTGGTACACACCAACTAAATGTAGCGTCAAATCTAATAATGTCTAAAACAGCGTTGTGCAACAAAATATTGTCATAAACATTGTTAAATAGACATAAACTGCATCAGAAAAATGAAACCTCTAGGACATATTGAATTTAACTCCAAATACCTCAAGACACATTTTGTGGAGTAAGAGGAAACGCAAATATAAAGCTTGCAAAATGGGTAGTTGGTAGAATTGGTGCTGTTATTAAAGGGGCATGTAAATAAATATACACTTAAGATGTACAACATATCAAACAGCTTTACTGATTAAAAATTTTTATGTGCAATAATACACTGCTCAAAAAAATAAAGGGAACACTAAAATAACACATCCTAGATCTCAATGAATAAA
>JAOUQT010037140.1:0-11238 GCA_025769995.1 Xyliphius kryptos
AATCTCTTTTATATTAATAACTACATTTCTGTTGATTCTGTCTGATCGTGACAGGTTTACCCTTTGTTAGTTCTATGTTTCTTGGTCTTACATTATAACATGGCAGTAGCTGTCCAGCATTAAACTCATATGTACATAAATAAACTACTTTATTTTGCAGTATTCAAACGGCGAGAACTTTTTCTCTTTGTACAATTATTTCCTGCTCCAACATTTATATTCTCTCCACCTCCCTTACTGCCTCCATCTGTCATTACATAAATTGCTGATTAATTCTCTTTTTCAGATATTTGCCTCTATGATAAAACATACAACCATGTTTAGTTCAAGGTTATTTTTTTTGTTCGATGTATTCATCAAAGCAATCATGAGTTCAAAGAACGCTTATCTAAGATATTTTTATGTGTAAAAATAACGGATATTCAGCTTTATTTAGAACATTACAGAAGTAATAACAAATTTAACTGTGTACACTTTCAATATGGGTGTCTTTGGAAAAGCCCAAGTGTATTTTTGCTGAGTAAAGAATTGCAATTTTCCCAAAACATACAATCTGGCAGTTCTGTTGTTGATAACTGACTTCTGTGATACTTGTATATAAATGTATTTTCTAAAGTGTGTGTGGGTATAACTACCTTTGACAGAAAGGTTGATCTACAAGACCATCGTTTGGTATCGCCACAAGCAATTTTATTTTACAATAACAATTCTGGAAAGCAAGCAGGTCTGTAAAGTATAAGCCAGACTTCTTTGTTTAGTTTGTTTACATTAAGTGTCACCACAGTGAAGAAGATCCACATATATATGTTTCACACTAAATGCTCTTCCAGATGCAACACTATATACATGGGCTTATAATAGGGATTATAAGTCACCAAAACACAGCTAATGGTTAGATAGTGTTTCCTAGTGAAATCCGAGAAGATGCTGAAGATGAGGAGGCACAGGCCACGCTCTTGCATTTCATACAATGGCCTTTTCCTCGTTAAACAAACATAGTGTTACCAGGAAAAAGTATCTTTTCATTAACAGCCACATAAATGGTACATTTACAGTACATCTATGCAGATCCGCTAAACCATGGGCAAACCAAAATTCAGTGTATCTCAATGTATGTATGGAAATTGTAAAGGTAAAAATTGAAAAACACCAATCAAATATTTTTGTGATGTGGTAGCAGATTGTAAAATTTATCAGTGATATTTTAAAGTCGCATGACAGAACAGAACATCTCACAACGTTTCTATAAACGTTGCTTGGTGTTCAGTATTTATTATTAAAATTATTTACAGTTTTATAGCAGTCTTTTTAGTATTATATAGGTTTTAAAAATTATGTGGCCTTAATTAGGAATAAAATATGGTTGAGGTTTAGCATTTTACCTTGTTTTTATCTGCCAACTTTTAGATGCTGGTATGATTCACCTGTAAGGAATCTAACACACAATATTCTCTTACAACATCCATCTCTGTCTTTCAGGTTTCCGGCTTATCGGTACTTTGCAGCTGTGAATGCATTGTCTGCAGAGACTGTATGGGTACAAAAGCAAGTTGGTAGGGATTGCCAACTTTACATTTTCCTAATTTCATTTTGTTATTCATTTTTTCTGCCTTCTAGCAATTTATTCTAATTTCATTTTCTTTTTTCTTACTTTAGGAGATATATCTTCATCTTTGTTGAAGCTAGGGTGAATGAATAAGAAATTAACATGTAGCTTTCATCATACCTTGCCCTCTGGGTCTACTTTCCAGTGGTATTGTGGGAAATGAAGCAGACAGCATAATGGCAGGTAAGTTGATATTGTGAATAGGGGGCAATAAGATTGACCCCGTTACTCTACGTGGATTAAAATGCTTTATAGCAAATAAAAAGGATTATAAAATATGTATAATATTTTTCATCTTGTGGATAGGGGGACATATAATTTTTAACATATAAATCTAAACTAAAAGGCCATTTTATTAAAGACACACACACACAGTAGTGTGTTGAACCTCAGCAGGTCCTTATTTAATAAGTGAAAAAATGGTAAAGCAGAAAAATTGGTCCAGGGGATAACTTCTCACCCCATTATGAATAAAGATTCTGAAATGCTGTGTGTTTCTACAGTAAATGTCAGTGTAGCATGTAAAACTGTTATGTTAATATTTTCAAAACCAAGATCTGACAATGACTTTCATTAAGAACAGGTATTGTAACCTGGTCAGCCACATTTCTAAAGTAAACCATGCTGTCTAAATGTCAGGTTTAAAAAAAACAAGAAAACTAGCCCTGCACTTTTGACACGTCACAGAAAATTCTTGTAGATTTATCGAGGTTGTGCCAAATTGAAGCCCATATTTTTTTAAAGCTCAACAGGATGGAATAATAAGCCTTTTATTTAGACATGCAATTTGTGGACATTCTATTTTAATGCATTAAATTTAGATGCATTTTTTTTTTCTAACTTTCCCCAGTTCATTTTATAAAATTCCTTTCTGACATTTTTTTTGATTACTTATATGCAAATGATCCCATTTAGTTAAATGTGCCCTTGATCACGTAGAATTTCTTGTTATAACTTTTGACATTGTAACACCAGCAAAACCTACAAGTTTGGCAGTTCTATAAATGTTGGCTCCAGTAAGTCTAGCATCGATGTCCATGATTCATAATCAGTCAATCTCAACTTTCCCAAGCTAATATAAATTTAGATTCAAACTGATCCACACAACACTTGCTTACTTAATTTTATGCAGCACCCTGGAAATGTGTCTAACGTGTGTCTTTTACACTCTTGTGAATTGTGTACTGTGTGTAAAGCATTATAGTGTGCCAGCCTCACCTTAAAGATACAAAATAACATGATTATACAATCAGGTGCAAAATTGTACACATTAAATACAAAGTTTAATGCTGTGAAGGTTGGTATCATGTAGGGGAGGTGTCTTTTATATTGTAGACTTTAATGAGCTTATAACCAACATCACAAAATGAGTCATTTTAATTCTTATTTGATTTTATGCATCCATTTTGATCCGTACTTGAACAAACATATGGATAACGGTAAATCAGCGTTTTTCCATAAAAATATTCTGAAACTGTCAGGACACTGTTTAATCCTTTACAAAATGTTAGGAGTGACACAGGGAGAGGGTTGATAGTAATAATACCAACCAAATGTTAAAGGTACCTCAGCAAATTTCAAATCAGGTGGGAGAAACTGTTTACAGAACAACAGCTCAGAGAAGTGATGAAAAATAAATAATGCAAATAAAAAAAATAAACCCACATGAAAGTCAATTTGAAGTTTAGCCGAAAGGTACATAGGGGGGAAAAAAAACTTGAAATTATTGAACTGAACTGTGTGGCCTTGCAACATCGAGGCTGTTGATTACTCAATGAACATAAATGTTTATCTAAATCTGCATTCATTTAAAACCAAGTCTTTTGTAACATGAAGTTAAAGCACATACCTCAGGCTTAGTTCTAAAAGGTTCTAAAAACTAAGCTGAAGGTAAAAAATAATTGGCCCTGTGGGCTACAATTCTGAACAAAAGATGCTTGTTTGGTATAATAAACAAAGGACAGCTTTTAACAAAATTAGCTTTAGTCAAAATAGCACATCAGAATCAGAATTTTTGGCCAAGTGTGTTATATACACACAAGGAATGTTGTGTGGTAGATGTTGACTGTCTAGTGTTTTACCCATAACTATTTACAATGCATAGATTTACGACACAATATATACAGACTTTAAACACTATACAATAAACAATATACAGAAAATGTACAATATACACTTGTTGCAAATGTTTAAAAATGTATGTGGAAGGGGAAATTGTGCTTGGTGGTAATGTGTTTAAGAGTACTTATGGAGTATTTATGGTGGTGATTGCTTGGGGAGAGAAACTGCACATGTATAAAGCACAAATTCTGTAATATAATATTACTAAACATTTAGTTGAAAATTACAGTATGACAAGCATCCGATCTGCAACAAATAAATCAATTATAGCGCTAATTAGGTATAACCGTACATGTGCTCTGTGGCTAACTCCCACACAGTTTTTAAAATCAACAACGAAACTTTAAAATTAAAATGCTGAAACAACACCTGGCTCTGGCACCAGCGAACTATAATTACTCAGACCTGTAATTAACAGTCCTACTCTTTGGGGCACGAAAAAATTAACTCATTGCCACAAGGGGTGCTAAAGCCTACTACTACCCACAGAAGAAGACAAACTGAACACACTGGACTTGTCTAATGCTGGGCTGACACACTCGTTCTCACACACACACACACACACACACACACACACACACACACACACACACACTGTATATGTACTGTATATAAATATGTCTCTTATATTGATGTATGTTTCTAATGATAATCATGACAGATGTTGGTCATAAACATAATGAATGTTTAATAGAAGTAATTTTTTAAAACAATCTTTTTGAATCTCACCACAGCACTTCTTCTAACAAGTAATTATGTTGTATGCATTTGTAAGAGGGCTACCAGTACCATCAGGGTGAATTGCCCGAGGGCGAAACTAGCAGCCTGACTGTGAAACCACAATTCCCAGCCTACCTCTGCCTACAGTTTCCATGAGGCTCCAGGCGAGTCATAAGCAACAAGATACACTGCTAGGAGGCTGAAAACAGTGCCACTTAATGCTCGTTGTTATGCTGCCGCTTTGGCCTCAGTGTAAGATGATAAATATAATAGTTTTCTTGGTTGGAGGGACATAACCACCTGATAGACTGGCAGACACAATCCACCATCAGTACGGCATGGGCTCCTTGTTGTCACAAGTTATGTTTTCTTCAACAACCTGTGTTCTTTTTTTCTTGGTTCACCTTTATTACTTACTTTACTGGCCAATATCATGAGCGTGGAGAGGTATTCAAAAAGACATCAGCCCAGGTCCTTTTTTTGCATCCTGATACGCTTACCTTGCAAGCACAAAATCAAAAAGAGTAGTGCATCTGAAGACTTGACTAAAGGTGAACTAATCGTAATCCAGCTGTGTCACTTTTTGACAATTTCAGCAGCACTGCTCTGTCTGATCCAATCGGGTTATAAAAAATAAAGTTTTAAATTCATACTGATTAAGAGAGTGAATTTAAATGTTATGATCCCCATTGTTTTCCTTTGCAAGCTTGGTTTCACTTTGGCCAAGTCACTGCAGGAAACAGTCACATTAAATCTTTAAAGCAGTTAATTTCTTTCCTCAGACCAACAGGGATTTGTTATTTGTCAACAGAAAGCTTAGGGATTAACTAAAGTGTTTCGAATTTTAATTACAGAATTAGTTTTATTATTGCCAATTGTGTAAAATAATTATTAAACCAGAATATTTTTTGGGCTGTGGGGTGGGGTATGCGTAGTGATTCAGAATAGGTAAACATTTTGTACAGTTATGAGTGTAAATGACCAAGTTTGATTGTATCTCTTTCCTTTTTTTTTTTTCAATTTTGAGTTCTGGGGTAGGCTCCAGCGATACAAGTGAAAATGAAAAATGAAAATTTCTTTTTCTTCTTCTATTATTATCACTATTTGAAGTATTTTATTGTTATAATTAGTATTATTATTTTGTTTATAAATTGGTTTTAGTTTGTAAAAGACTAATTTAGGAGCTCTTCTTAAATTTTTTACATCTTAATGTTTTTTATGGGGCGTTGAACTTCTATTAAGAATGCCCAGCTGAGTGCCATAGAAATTGCCTTATTGCTAATGTTTGCAGGTCTTTTATCTTATCGGTTTGTTTTTCACCTAAATGAGACCAGACAGCAAGTGCTTACCCTTTACAAGATTGCATATTCCCTGATGAGTCACTAAATTAACCTGGACTCTGTATAATTTGTGTGTCTGCAGTTGCTGCTGTCTGTGCCATTGAAGTGAAAAACAGACGCTTGAATTTAAAGCTAGGTGTCAGCAATTCCAGCAGTGCTATTAGCCTTTGCCTGTTGAATAATAGATACCATGCAATTTTGGTGCATTCCCACTGCCACATGCAACCAAATAGCAGTGAGACATTGAGTCCAACGGATTAAAACCCCCACGAATTCCTCAGCCATCTTAAATTGTTAATAGTTTTGGCTAACAGATGCATAATAATGTCATTGTATTATATGCAATCATTGTGATAGTGCTGTTTATCTAATGTAAAATTTACTAAACCAGTGATTTTCAACCGGTGGGCTGTATTCTGCCAATGGGCCGCAGACATACTGCAATGGGGCCGTAGGCCAAAATCTTTTTTTTTTTGCACACGACATGCAGCACTAACTAGTGGATTGGTTAATTAATATGCTGAGATATCTATTTGATTTCTAACTAGTTTGTTAGCTACTTCAGTCTGAGTGAAGCTGTTGTCTTGTGTAAACATCATGGATAAATGGTTAAAAACAGGGTCTTTGACAACAAAAGACCCGGAAGCTGGACCATCTACAAGTGAAGCAGCCATCTACTGTGAGAGCCAAGAGAAGAGTTAATTGAGTAACAAAAATTGCTGTAAATGATTAGTTTCTTTTGTTGTGTGATAATGTCAGTTTCACAGGTCACATTGATAGTTACACTGTAGTTAGTTTTAAATGGCAATAAAAATTATTCTGGGGGCTGTGGGAAGTTTTGGGGTGGGTAAAGTGGGCCTTGGGTTGCAAAAGGAAGCTTATTTTCATCTTCTACTTGTGTATTACTGGCTCTAAGATCAGTGATAAACCAGAACTCCCAGAGAGAATCAATTTGATGGAAAAGAACATGCAAACTTCATACACAAAAATTCTTTAATGTGGTAAACTGTACATATATTTATTGGAACTGAGAAACCAGGTAGCGGTCCACAGATAAAATTTTCTTTTTAAAGCAGAGAGAAACCATACAGCAAACAAATTAATAACCTAGGGAACTCTGAGGGAAATCGACTGATTTACAACTTAGGGAATCACGGGAGTGAACTGACTCACCACTAGAGGGAATTGCGAGAGCGAACTGACTCACTGCTTGATTCCTAGACCCTACAGAGTCATTGGGTGTACTCAGAGGGCAGGTGCAAACTAAGTCTGGCCAGCAGGAGTAATGGAGTGCGCAGGGCCACGGAGGACAACTGCAAAAGCAGAAAACACTGGGAATATCCAAACAAGATATGCTAGACCAGTTGCATTAAAATTCACTTCATACACGCACAAGGCGTCCACTCCAGACACGCGCTTAGTACGTCAATTACGTCTCGGGCAGAACCACGAACAAGCGACTTATGAGATTTGACTAAAGAGATGTTTTTAGAATCGTAGGCAGAACCATGAAGCATGAACGAATCGTCTAGAAAGTGTCACAGAGATGCGGAGAACCAACTGACAGACACTACAACAAAACAAGGCAAACGGCTTCAGCTACCAACTAACACAGTTAGAAAAGCACTCTTATGAGGTGACAACCAAAAGGTAAGGGATGCTTACCTGAAAGTCCACCACACTGGCGACCACGGAATGATAAAACATCCACAAGAGTTTCCTGCAGATGTTGAAGGACTGCAGTCTCCTCAGGAAGTACAGCCTGATCTGTCCCTTCCTATACAGGTGGTCAGAGTTACAGGTCCAGTCCAGCTTGCTATCCAGCCACAGCCCGAGGTACTTGTAGGAATCCACAGCCTCCACCTAAACTCCCTCAATCAGGACCAGTCGTGGTGTTGCTCTGGATCTCCCAAAGTCAATGACCAGCTCCTTGGTTTTTGAAATGTTGAGCTGCAGATGATTCCTGTTACACCATACAGAAAAGGCCTTCACCAGGCTCCTATACACATCCTCTCCATCATCCTTGATACCCCACAATGGCTGTGTCATCTGCAAACTTCTGAATGTGACACAGCTCCGAGTTGCAGCAGAAGTCCACAGTGTACAGGGTAGTAGAGGAGAGGGGCCAGCACCGTGCGATGGGTGCTCCAGTGCTGCTAATTACATGATGTCCTTCAGCCTGACATACCGCAGCCTGTCGGTGAGCTAGCTGGAAATCCAGGTGACAGGTAGTGGTTCACTTGCATCCTGTTCAATTTACTCTGTAGAATAAAGGGCTGGATGGTGTTGAAAGCACTCGAGAAGTCCAAGAAGAGAATCCTCACTGTGCCATTTTCCTTATCCAGATGCGAGTGGGCTCAGTGTAGTAGGTGGAGGATGGCGTCTTCCACACCAACACCTGCCCGGTACGCAAACTGCAGACTGTCCTGGTCGTGTTGCACTTGGGGTCTGAGTAGACCGAGGAAGAGTCGCTCCAACGTCGTCATCAGATGTGAAGTGAATGCCACTGGTCGGAAGTCATTCAGCGCGCTCGGCCGGTTATTTTTAGGAACTGAAACTATACATGATGTCTTCCAGAGGGTGGGCACTCTCCCCAGCTGCAGGCTGAGGTTAAAGATGCGTTGGAGTGGTTCACCCAGTTAAGCAGCACAGGTCTTCATTAGTTGAGGACACACTTTGTCCAGGCCAGCTGCTTTCCTGGTGTGAAGCTTCCTCAGTTAACCTTTGACCTGATCTGCAGTGAAGTATGTAGAAATCTGTGTCTTCATTGGGGTGGGTGAGAAGAGAGAGGAGGGAGCTGCTGTAGAGACTGGGAGAAGGTGTTTAGGGACGGAAGAGAGATAGCTGCAGTGAGGGACATAATTTGGGGGGTGGGGGGGTTGGACTGGTTAAACCAGTTGAAGAAGTCATTCATCTCATTCGCCCTCTCCATTGTTCCCCCCTCTGGTCTGTATTGTGGCCTGTTGTGATGGTTTTCACTCCTTTCCAGACCTCCCTCATGACCCAGAGCGAAACCAAACAGCAAACAGAATCACACGGAACAGAGCATGTAAACTAATTGGCAGCCTCAGCCAACCAGTAGGGCATTAAATAAGAAAGGAAACACATGTTACTAATTAACTCAATGAGCAAGATTGAAGAAAGGATGAGTGTCAATTAACTAAACAATGAATAAAACAGAAAGGAATGTTAATGAACTAACTAAGGCCAGGGAAACTCAGAGAACACAACAAACTTGACAAACAGAAAACAGAGTCCCTGGTAAGGGGCTAACAGTATCCTACAGATGTTAGTGATTTTTTTTTTTATTTGCCCCTTAACGGATATTCTGTATAATAGTTATTAATAAGTAATAGGTCTGTAAGATTTGTCCTGTGGGCTTTTAATATTTTAGTACAATAAACTTCAGGTTATATAACATAAAACAAGCTGTGATAAACCCAGATGAACTTCTGATATGTGAATCAAAGCCAATCTGTGCACGTCTACAATTTTATATAAGAGAAAAGATTGTAACAAAGAGTAGAGGCTAGTGAAGTCCATCATTGTCATGAATACATTAAAAATAGAAAAGAAAAAGACGGGTTCTTGATCTCCTGTATGAAATAATAAAATAGATAGTGCCCTTTTTGAGCTGATGGGAAAGATCACCATCTAGTATCAGCCTTTCATCATGTACTTTGACACTTTATGAATGATGATCTCTTGGAAAGGTTTTATCCATGACAAAATAATCCATCAATCTGACTTTTTTTCCTTTCTCAAAATGAGCAAATAAGATTCAGTTCCCGAAAACAAGCAAAACATTTGAATATAAAACAAAAAACCCACAACAACCTTTATAAACGAACAAGCTAATTTTTGTAAAAAGTCTTCCCAAAAGATTGGAAACTGTTACAGGTTTTTTTCACGGAGAGGTGTCGTATAGTCTGTACCATGCAGGTATATAGCACAATAGTTTTAACACTTTAAATTTAAATTAAATTTTTTTTTAAAACTTAAAATTTTTGGTGTGTGACACATATTACCTCAGGGTCTTATGGGAGGATGGTTTACATGCTTCTTAAAGATTTTTAGACTTTTTACAAAAGAAGTGGAAAGAATTCCATCTAGATTTTAAATACATAGAGCTGAATTCAGCAAAATTGCTGTTTGCGTGCTCTTTTTTCTATTGAGATGGGTGTTATAGCACTAATTCTGCATAGTGTGCTAACTTGCACAACCCATTTGTTTTTACTGTATAAAAATCAATTGACTTTTTATTCTGTGTTCATTCCTGGCTTTTTGAAAGCACCACATGAGGTTCTTAGGAGGTGCAATTAAATCTTTTTAATTTTAATTAGAGTTTTTGAGATGCTTTTGACTGCTGGACAGGAGAAACAAATCTTCCTTAAACTGAATCAAACCAAGATGTATCACACAACAGCACTTCTTACAATCAGCACTTAAGTGTATCAGATCGCTTTGATTGCCATGAAGCACGATCACAGTATAGTCCCCTTAAGTATAAACCTGGCTTATTAACTGAAATTGCTGAAAACATTGCTTTTATCTACTGCTAGCATTAATACTGTTAAACATCACAACAAACAGCTCAGTAGTTATTTTTATTGTGAAGCAATGCCAAAAAAATACCACTGCCTCACTTTCTGTAGTTTACACATATTTGAAGTGCCCATGCTGCCACACTTCGAGAAGATGCATTGGAGAAAAACTTGCAACTGACATTCACCCTTTTTCATAATTGGACAATGAGCTCAAAAAACATATTTTGTGTTTTAATAATTAGTGCTGAATGTATTCAAATCAATAAAACATAATGGGTGCCCAAATTCATGCACCTGCCTAATTTTGTTTGATTAATTATTGTACACATTCTTTAATTCCCATAAACTTAATTTAACTTCTCAAATATTGCTGTGTTTGTCTGCTATATGATATATTTAACTGAAATTGCTGATCCAAACAACAAATGGTTTATAAGAAAAATCATGAAAATTATCAAGGGTGATCAAACTTTTGCATACTACTTTATAAATTGATGGGATTGTTGTTTTCTTGAAATACATGTAAAGCGGCTGCCAGCTTATGAAACAAATAATAAAAAAAAAGGGTGGTGGGGCTCCGCTGGCTGGGGCTCCACTGTGTGTGTCCCATGGTTGGGGAACTTGGTCTTTCATATATACAGTTGAAACCAAAAGTTTACATACACTATATAAAAAGACACATATGCATTTTTTTCTCAATGTCCGACATGAAATCAGAATAAACTTTTCCCTTTTTAGGTTCCCTTTTTAGGATTACCACAATTATTTCTATTTGCTAAATGTTAGAATAATGAGAGAGGAATTTTTTTAAGACAATTTTTATTACTTTCTGTAAGCTCAAAAGTTTAAATACACTAAGATTACTATGCCTTTAAACAGTTTGGGACAGCCCATATGATGATGT
>JAOUQT010037147.1:0-11238 GCA_025769995.1 Xyliphius kryptos
CCACAGCGTGTCAACCTTTTCCACCTAATATATAAAGTAATATATAAAGATCTCTGGCTACTTTATAGAATCACCTAAACTACCCATGAGCAAAAGTACAGAGGTGATTAAAAGTTTATGAAGGCTTTCCTATATTTCTTCATAAATGTGACCTAAAACATCATCAGATTTTCACACATGTCCTATAAAGTAGATAAAGAGAACCCGTTAAACAAATTCATTTAATAATTGAGGAAATTATCCAATATTACATATTTGTGAGTGCAAAAGTATGTGAACTCTAGGATTAGCAGTTAATTTGAAGGTGAAATTAGAGTCACATGCCAATCAATGGGATGACACTCTGAGTCAGTTTTATATAAAGAACAGAGATCTATCAAAATCTGATTGCAGCAGGATTGTGTTCACAGAGTTCAGTGTTCACAAGTTCTCTGGAAATATTCCTAAGCCTATTTTGTGAGTTCCAATAAAGAAGCATGCCTGTATGTGATGCAGTGCTGTCTAAGGGCCTGAAGATCCTGGGCACCCAGTATAGCTTTCGGCCTTGACCCTTACACAGAGATTTTTCTTTTGATTATCTTTTGATTATATAATGCACTGTAGATGATGATATGTTCAAACCTTTTGCGATTGTACACTGTCAAACTTCTTTCTGATATTGCTCCACTATTTGTCAGTGCAGAATTAGGGGGATTGGTGATCCTCTTTCCATCTTTACTTGTGACCCGCTGCCACTCCAAGATGCTCTATTATATACAGGCATAAGCATTGCCAATTGGTCCTCCAGCTATTCCTTTTTTGCACCTTTGATATGTTGTCTATGTTCTATTGGGAATACAATATCTGTTTTTGACATTTGTAAATTATTGCATACTATTTTATTTACAGTTTGTAATTTGTCCCAATCTGGTTTGTACATTTTAAGCTTGCATTTCTTGATGCAGAACCAGACTCCCCTGACTTCTTCATCTTTTTATCATTTTATAAACTGTAGATGACGAAAGAACTAAAATCTTTCTGGTCATGCACTGAGAAACATTTTTTAACAAACTGACAATTCCCTCGTAAAGTATGACTTGAAGTGGTGAACCTGGCCCATCCTTTCTAAGCCTTTGTTGAATGCATCCAAAATAAAGGTCAAGTATGAACAAGTCAAGAGATGTACAAACAGTCTGGAATAAAATGGGAAATAAACAAAACAGACAGAACGTTCAAAATCCAGAATATCAAACAAATGCTATCATACAAAGTAACAACTAGGAAAAATGATATGATACTTTGCACCGGAATGAGGGACGTGAAATTGTATACAGTATGCACTGATTGTGTGTTTAGATAATTAGCTTGATGTGAAGGCAGTGTGATAAATTGATGAATAGCATTTATTTTTTGATTTGCATATGAATTTCCACCACATAATGCTAATGATATTAATATTTCCTTTATATTGTTTAATACAGAACAATAATCAACACTCAGCTGATGTCTGTATCTACAACAGCCTTTTTCTACAATTACAAACTTCAGTACTTGTAAGTATATTTCTCCAGTCAACGCAAACTTCAAATTTCTTTCATTTTTCATTCATCTACTTGTGGTGGAATAGAAGACATAATGTTGTATATATTGTTTTGCAGTATTGCTTCATTGTAAGCAGTTTGTTGTAAGCTTTACTTTTCTGACTTGTAGGGATCTCAGAAACAACAGACTGTCAACACTGTCATGGACGGCAACTCGAAATGCCAACATGTCCACTCTGTAAGTTTCTCATGGAATCGGACCAGAGCCACTTATGTCGGCACAACCACTCATAACACTTATCTATAGGCATAGTATCAGTGGCATGGCCAGATATTTAGGGGCTAGGGGGTGTGTATGGCTATTTCAGGAGAGGCACAGGTCAGGAAAAGTTATAAAGTAGTTTTATAGACTACAGATACGATTAAGTGAATTAACAAGTTATTTGAAAGACATTAGCTAAGTTACATTTCTAAACATTACAGAAGAGCAAGGACAAAGAAAAGACTGGGAACTGCCATTAGGCTGTGCATCTAAATGGTGACTCAACCTTACAAACACCTTTTCATCAAACCTGAACACAATGTTAACATTTGAAACTTAACCCGGTTTTAGATTGGTCATCAGTTCAAAAATGTCATTCTTTCCCGAAGAGGTGAAATGGAATGTCAATCAGTAACAAACTGCCAGAGCCAATTTGGGCCATCACAGACGCCCCTCTGGCTATGTCCCTGCATACTATGAAAAAAATACTATTAGTAAATATTTTTCTGCTTCTATAATATGATTAAACCTTTGGAGTCTTTTTTGAATATATCTTATTTTGGCTTTATATTCTACATAAACTAATATTTAGCATATTCATGTTATTTTATGTTATTTTATTATGATATCAATGGTATGTTTTTCAGCACCTGTATAACCTGACCATATTTTTTACACCTTGATATACTTTATATGTGACCTGTGACCTGTACAGGCTGTTGGCTGGGAATCCACTACTGTGTACATGTGAAAACATGTGGATCAAATCATGGTTGGATCAGAGTGAGCGAGATCAAATCAAGTGTGTACAAGAAGATGGAAGGCTGAGGATCCTCTCTAATATCACTGTCCCCTCATGTGGTAAACAATGCAATCACTTTTTTAAAGAATGAATACAACAGATTTTTTCTTCAAAAAATGTAATTGTTTATCCCTGCGTTCCTAAATAAGTGAGCATTCAATTCCTAAGGAGCTGAGCATCCATGGGTATTCCAAATAAAGTAAAAAATTCATAAAGTCGAGGCTGAGTGCATGTGTGAATTTCTTGTGCCTGTGTGTGCACCTCAGTGGGCATTCCTAATAAAGTGAGAATTTTATTCTGTTGTGCCTGATCGTCACTGTGCGTTCCTAATGTATTGAGCATTTAATTCCTTTGCACCTTTCCTTTGCACCTTTCCTTTGAGTGATGGCATGTGTTTCTTATAAAGTGAGCATTTTATCGAGTGGGGTGTATCTTAAATATCTCCATAGACCTCCAGAATAAATTTTTACAAAACCCATATTAACGTCTTTGATTTTGCCTTTTTTCTAAACTGTCATATCTCTGCCTTTTTTTTGTCAATTCACATGTATTTTACATTATAACGAAGGGCAAGTTCTCTTTTTTCCGAGTAAAATGCGCCTGTGCAATCACCATTATTTGGCCTATAATCTTCCGTTTTAAATGCGAAAGCATCTTTAAAACATTTTAAACATTGATCTAGATCTAGATCTGATCTTTTATTATAAATTAGTAGAGATTCTTGTCTACTGTAAATCTACAAAATCCCATCTTAGTTCCTAATGTGGTTTTCGAGATATTTAGCATGGAAGCCAACAAGGACTGTCTCTCATACATAGAAAGACAAGGAGCGCACTCACGTGCATGCATTAGTACAGAGAGGAGAGGAGAGGAGAGGGAAAAACTGCTTTGGTTATAGATTTTACAAAAAAATCTGTAAAACAAATATTTACATTAATTTATGAATAAAAAAGAAATAGATTCATGAAAATGATACATAGTTTGAGATATTGACATAATTCTAACTGCATTTAATATTACTGTCACATGGGATTAAGGGGATGCACCTAGGCAACACACACCACAGTATCTGCAGGAACTGCTCAAATTATACATAGGAACACTGTCTGAAAACCAAATATTTACTTCCATTAGTTTATTAGCTTTTTATTTAGAAATATATTGATAATATTGTATGATGATTTTTACTGAGTGTTTTGAAGAATCTGACACGGATCTTGATTGTCAGACTGTCACATGTCACACGGACTATCTGACAAGTTTTGACTGTCACAATTGGTTTTTAACAAAACCCAACAGGCTTCAATATGTTTTTTGTCTACTTTGCTGTAAAATGTTGCCTTCTTTACTGATATACAAACACTTTTTATTATTATTTTATTTTTTTATTACTTTTTTTTTATATATAAAATATTTGTGTGCTTATTTACAGCAATACAACATTCCTACAATATTCACTTCAATTGTATTTAAATAGTACTTCTTACAATGAAACAATGTCACAAAGCAACTTTACAGAAGTTATATACAGAAAATATAAACATATATAAAAATTTGTTATATATATTATAAAAAAAGACTTTTTTTAAAATTTAATTAAATATTTAATATTGACACATTTTAACCAATATAATCAAATTCATTACCTTTAAGTGTGAGAACAAAGATGAGTAACTGGCTCGAAGATTAGAATCCTAGAAGAGTCTTCAAAAATATTACAACCATTTTTTATTTCTTTACAGAGTTTCCACAGGTAGAAGTTGTCCCTCCTGTGGTAAACCAAATGGCGGGAAGTGATGCAATAGTGGCATGTAGCGCTTCCGGGTCCCCTGCACCTGTGCTTTATTGGAATTTGAACACCACTGAACATCCACCACTTACAACCAGTCTTGAGGTAAACCACTTCCCCAAGTTGTCTTTATATTACAACGTGTGATTGAATTCTCGAATCTGATTGGTCAGAAATGCTGGCACATTTTTCAATGCATATTTACTACTTGTACGGATCTCAGTTAAATAACTCATTTACTGTTTGTTCTATGTTTGTTGGAAGCCCCTATAATCCAAGAGTAATAATAAATAGTTTTAGCTGTGTTTCTACACTGAACCATCACTGGATTATGAGCAGCTGTAAACTGGCTTATTATCACTGAGGGAGTGTTCCAGTTTGTGGTTACATCACAATTAGCTATCGTATATGGTTCTGTTCTGTATGGGATAAACAGATTGACTTAATCAACTTTAACCAATGAAAGAAACTTGGAGTCCAAAGGTGTGGGGCTAGTGTTTTAGCAACAGCTGCATTTGTGGGCTGTTCCTGTACAATGGTATCACAGATGTAGCAATAGCGGACAAGCCATGAACAATCATCCAGCTGATGATTACACATACCTGCCATACACATGTGGTTTTTCCTAATTCAGTGCATTTAACAATAAAAACAGTAACGTTTTCTGTAAGAAGAGGTCAAAAGATTATGGCAGGAGTCTCCAATGTTCATGCTTTTCATGTTAGATGTGTGACCCCCAACACAAAATCAAGACACTGAAACAAGGGAGGTTAGTAAAGGTCACTTGAATGATCAGTTGATAAAGGGAATTTGAGAATTCATACCAATAAAGAGTAAGTCATTTATTAAATGTGTTACTATAGAGAGCTTCACAGTATTACATTATTAGTTATTTCCAATAATATCATGTTTCTGGTCAAATCAACGGTTTCAGCACGCAGACATGTTAGAATATTCTAGATTATTATGACAAGATTTACAAAATCCAAAATGCCCCCTGTGTTTAACCACCAAACCCTCATGTGTGTCCTAACCACTCTGTACAAATCACCATTGCTACATTAAGAATGGGCATTTAAACACTTAATTGCCATTACATCCATTACTGGGCCTGTTAAAAAGCTTGGATCGTAGGAACCTGGCTCTAGTTCTCGAAAGCCCCATGTTTTACATTAATATTTAATGTAACCACTATAATAATTACAACAATGTGTCCCTTGTGTCTGTTGAGAAACAACAGCTGGTGCCATATATATTAATTTCTAGTACTGCTGTTAGTTAAGATCTGACATTCATACTTTATCCTTCTTCAGGTGATGTTTTATATCATATTGAAAACCAAATGGAAAATTCTTGGAATTCTAAGGATTCTAAACTTCGCTAAAGCTAAAAGGTCTAAGCTAAAGCTATTCCTGTCATGAGGGAAAATCTGATAATCACTCAAGCATTCCTCAAGCTTTTTCCTAACATGTACAGTAAACTTTACACCGCATACAAAAAGCAATAAAGGTTGTTGTATGAATGACTATAAAAAGTTTACAGCTGCTGTGACGTAAGCTAACAGAGAAACAAATGTGTTTCATGTCGGATATTTCTAAACATAAAGTATATAGTAACGTCATACATTTCATATTTATAGTTGTGTTGTAATGTTGCGTAGATAAAAACCTGATTTGTTGTACATTATTAAATTAAAATGTGCAGTCATCTGGCCAAATCCGCTATGAAGTGGTACGTGTAAATGTGTTATATCTCAGCCAAACTTTCATCATGGAGTTCCTTCCTATAATACTGTAGCATTTTCCCCTAGTGTTTCATTCCTTTTAGTCTATGAAATTTATTCATTCCAAATTAAAGTCAAATCTTTTATGGTTGTGTCATCTGTAGCTATACACACATAAAGTTATGCATGATAATAACAGAGAGAATGATGGTCATTTCATCAGTTAAACATGTTCGTAATGGTTATTTATTTAATGGTTATTTTATTAATAATAATAATTGTCTATCTATCCAATTATCTGTCTATCTGTCTATAATGTGCATATGTGTTTGGTTTACATTTATAGACAGGTTTGGTAAGGACGGTACATCTATCTATCTATCTATCTATCTATCTATCTATCTGTCTGTCTGTCTGTCTGTCTGTCTGTCTGTCTGTCTGTCCGTCCGTCCGTCCGTCCGTCCGTCCGTCCGTCCGTCCGTCCGTCCGTCTATCGGTCTGTCCGCCCGTCTGTCCGTCTGTTGGTCCGTCCACTCACACACCCATCCATCCATCCATTCCTCTTTACAGACAGAAGAAGTTATCCTCCACATTAAACCCATCTACACAGTGAAACACACATACACATATCTATTTATCTATCTGTCTGTCTGTCTGTCCATCTATTTAACCAAAGACTTTTTTGCCATTCATTTAAATAAATGCTGTTACACATAACAAATCCTACAACCTCTAACCTTATAATTCATTGCAGCAAACAAAATAGGTGCTTTTAGACTAATTATGCCAGTTAAAGCTGTATGTAAAGCATTCATTAATCTAAAGTCCTTCGGTGATTTTGAACACACTTTTATCATTTTGTCGCGTTGCAGTGAATCACTGGCGCACGTGCGACCCCGCGTGCATCTTCACTGACGGCAGGTTCAAACACAAACAGCTGCTTCTTTAGAGACCAAAACATTCCTGCGCTCACACCAGTAACCTGGCCCTCTCCTAAAATAAAAGGGCAAAAAAGCGGGAATTAGCCGAACGCGGGAAACGTTAGCATTTCGATGCATGTCCCCGGGGACGCGGCTTTGTTCCGGGGGTCACAAACCCTAACTGGCTTATTCATTCAGAACGCGCGCGGGAAAAAGATGCCCCGAACCTTGTCTTTCATGTCCGGAGCTTCCAGAGGTCGCGCTCACTGAACATCTGACGGTCTGACTTCAGTCTGAATAAAAGGGCACACAATTATACACATCCTTTATTCTTTCCTAGTACAAATACCATTGTCTTAATTCATAAAAAAATGTTCCAAATGCATCAAGAATAAATGAAATATTATACAGATCCGTCGTTTACAACCTTAAACATGTTGGAAAACGAATTTGTTTTAAAATATTTTTCATTAAAACCAGCAAAGGATAAGACTCTTACTTTCAAATAAAACTTTATTAAACTATCCGTGATATTTGAAAATGCCATGATAGTTTGTATTCATTCATTCATTCATTCATTCATTATCTTTCGCTTATTCCTTTATGATGGTCGCAGGTGGGGGGGTCCCTGGGGGGGGGTCCCTGGGGTCTCATGCCCATCCAGGGGGGTCCCTGGGGTCCCATGCCCATCCAGGGGAGAACATCTCAGATGCTTGGCAGATACACCCAAGACAGTGCATTAATCCATTGCTGGGTACACACACAGTCATACATCCACACACACACACACATACACATATTATACAGGGCAATTTTCGAGCATTCACTTTACCTTCATGTTTTTGAAATGTGAGAGGAAACCGGAGAACCCGGAGGAAACTCACGCAGACACAGGGAGAACATGCAAACTCCACCCAGATAGGGATTCGAACCAGGAATCCCCAGCACTGAGAGGAGAATGTGCTAACCACTAAGCCACGTGCCACCCTAAATACAGGATATACATTGTGAAAATACATAAAGATTTAAGACTGTGAAAATGAGCTTAGATCGAACAATTAACCTTAAATCAATGTTTACTCTTATTAAGCAAACAAGCTTACTGTAAGATCTTGGTGCCGTCCAAGCAGTTTAACTTTCACATGAAGCTCTGTCTAAATTTGTCCATAGACACATTCTCAAGGACAGCAGGAAGTGCACTGCATGCTTAAATATAGATGCCAACGATGGAGAAAGACGAGAGAGAGGGTCTATGTTTCAGAAAAGCTCAGACGTCTGACACTTATTCACTTTGCACCTGCTCCTGAATAGGCCATACGAGTGTCAGTCATCAGTTGTTTACCACTTATCTAGACTTAAGAGCTTGTCATGCTTGATTTTGCCCAAAGGCCTTCAACTAAATCTATTTTGCCCTCCGTTTGTAAACCATGGAATCATAAGGTTAACTTCTTAAATTCTTATAGACAATGAAGTAGTGACTTTAGAATAAAAACACTTTTGATTTTATCAGTACCAAATTTTGTCCCAAAATATATTTCTGAGTACAGATTATTGTCTTGTGCTCAAATTTGACTACAGCAACATTAAAAAACAGGATACAGCAACATCATTTTTTCAGTTTAAAAAAATGAAGTTTTGAGCTTTACCTAGGAGTAGTTTGCTTATTGAACCAAAACATGTGCATAAAATTAATATAAGGTTCCATATTACTGTTTTTCTTAGTTGCTTTGGTACATTTCTCAAATCATCCTCAACATTTGCAAAACTGTATGTGCATTTCTCAAAACAATTCATACAAACTGTAAAACACCATGGATTTCCCACAAAAGCCAGCATTTTGCTCAAAATCCCTAGTTCATTTCTTGAAAGTAAATATAAGCGTCAATGAACATGCCAATGCTATCAAAAATGTAAAAAGTCCCATTGTCATTGTGTATGGATAAGACAGTTAAACTGCTTAGTCATGTCGTTATAACGATGTATTCTGATGTAAACTATGGCTAAAATTCTGATGACAACGTTTGTAAATTGTAAGCTACACCTTAGTGTATGTGGGAGATTCTTTGCAAGCAACTGGACAAGATTCACACAGAAATGTAATGTATCTGTAGTGTACATGGAGTGCTGTAGGGATTGAAGTGCATTCTTCCTACATTACCTGGTGGTAAAGTCTGTTGGGCCACAAATTTTCATCCACATCACAATGAACATCTTGTCTTTTAGTGCAGCATGGAAAGAATCTTTTGGAGTGTCTTATCCATCCTCTGTAGGCATCTGCTGTGATGTCATCGCACGGTGCATCCATGTCAGAGAAAAGGGTCATCTGTGTATGACGATTATATGCTATCCATCTTCATGCTGATAAAAAATCCTCAATAGAATTAAGGAATGGAGAAGAGGAGCTCCATCAGCATCCTATTGTGGGTGATGATGATGCTGAAGCGATGGAAACTGACATTGTCCCAAACTATGACGTACTTTGGCAAATAATCTTCAATCTGAATCCTCTCTTGTTTAGGGTGGAGACTATTCAGCAGAGACCATTATAATACATTTTGATCAACATGACATAAGAAATTGTAAATAATCTCTCGCATGGAAGTACCAAAGCATTTCCAACTTGTAAATTGAAATGAGAAACTACATTTTGATGTGCACAAGTGACACAATAATGTGACGATTAAACAGGTAGTTTAAAGAATTTAAACTGTAACTGAAACTGTAAAACAGAATCAGAATACTTTATTAATCAGCAGGGGGAAATTGCAGCGCAACAATGAAGCAAAACTCTCTCTACAAGCATGTATGGGAGGGCCCAGGTTCACTGTAAGTTGCTTACAGTTTTTCAAAGTTGCTTTGGTATATTTCTCAGATCAGAATCGAATTTTTCAAAACTACCTGTGCAATCGTCACATCGTTTCACATTGTTTCACTTTTGCACATCAAAAAGTTGCACATGCTTTGGTACATCCATGCACATGATTATGTACAAATCTCTGCTGTTTCCTTCATAATCAGTTGCTTTTGTCATGTTGATCAAATGTATTAAAATTGTCTCTGAATAGTCTCAACCCACATAACATTTAGTCATTATTTCATCACTTATGACAATCATTACATGCAAAAGATTTTCATATGTCAATCATATTTCTATACATTTTCCATTAGACTTACTAAATTTGTCCAGAATGAAAACTCATGTAATTCATAAAACTGATTTTGTAATTATTTATAGTATAATGGAACCACCTCACAGCTTTATCTACATGGATGAGGCTTGCTTCAACCTTAAAAAACGCAGAAGGTGTGGTTGAAATATCGGCCACAATGCTACAGTTGATGTGTCAGGCCAATGGGGCGGGAACATAACAGGCCAATGGGGACGATATTAGTTTCCATCCCTCCAACATCATCAGGCTGTAGTTTGTGACTTAAAGTAGAGTCATTTACCCCATTGAGGTACTATTTTCAGCATGGTAACGGAAAGTATATAATCGCCAGGCACATACATAGATGACCCTTCTGGCTGCCATGGATGCAGCATGTGATGACATTGTAGCAGATGACTGCAGAGGGTGGATAAGACACTCCACAACATTCATTTCCACTGCATCGCAAAAGAAGATATTCGTTGTAATGTGGATATGAGTTTGTGGTCTAACAGCCAGACCATCAGGAAATGTAGGAACAATGCACTGTAATTTCTACAGCACTGCATACACAGTTTTCCATAAGAAGATTGTCCTATGTTCACATTTCTGTGTGAATCTTGTCCAATCTCTTGCAATCAAATTCCCAATTACATTAAGGTGTAACTTATAGCTATAGTTTACATCAGAACAAACCTCTAGAGTACTCTGTTATAATGACAACATGACTAAGCAATTTGACTGTCTTACACGTAGACAATGGAACAGGGACTTGCCATTCTAATGGCACTGACATGTTGATTGGCACAGATATTTACTTTTGAATTATGAACTAAGGATTTTAAGCAAAATGCTGGCTTTTGCAGGTGTTTTACTATTTGTATGAATTGCTTGGTGAAATGCACTTACAGTTTTGCAAATGTTGAGCTTGAGAAATGTACCAAAGCCACTGAGAAATACTGTGAGTAGAAAATAAAGATAAAGATAAAGTGATTAATTTTACCTACTGTGCTTACACACAGAGGAATTTGTCCTCCACATTTAACCCATCCGTGCAGTGAAACACACACAAA
>JAOUQT010037160.1:0-11237 GCA_025769995.1 Xyliphius kryptos
TCATTCATAGTTTTGATGCCTTCAGTGAGAATCTACAATGTAAATAGTCGTGAAAATACAGAAAATGCATTGAATGACAAAGTGTGTCCAAACTTTTGGCCTGTACTGTACACATGTGGACAAAATTGTTGGCACTCCTCGGTTAATGAAAGGAAAATCCACAATGGTCACAGAAATAACTTAAATCTGACAAAAGTAATAATAAATAAAAATAAAATATGAATATGAACAAATGAAAGTCTTTTAAACCATGCTTAAATAGAATTATTAAAAAGAATAAACTCATTAAACAGGCCTGGACAGAAATAATGGAATGCTTAACTTAGTATGTTGTTGCACAACCTTTTGAGGCAATCACTGCAATTAAATGATTCCTGTAACTGTCAGTGAGACTTCTGCACCTCTCAGCAGGTATTTTGGCCCACTCCTCATAAGCAAACTGCTCCAGTTGTCTCAGGTTTGAAGGGTGCCTTTTCCAGCTCCTTCCAAAGATGGTCAATAGGACTTAGGTCAGGGCTCATAGAAGGCCACTTCAGAATAGTCCAATGTTTTCCTCTTAGCCATACTTGGTGTGTTTGTAGCTGTTTTTTGGGTCACTATCCTGTTGAAAAACCCATCATTTGCGACTGAAACCAAGCTTTCTGATACTGGGCAGCACATGTCTCTTCATAATCCCATTGTAGTCTGGAGATTTCATTGTACTCTGCACAGATTCAAGTGCAGATTCAAGTACAATCACCCTGCTTAGATGCAGCAAAGCTGCCCCAGAACATAACAGAGCCTCCTCCATGTTTCACAGTAGTGGCAGAGTGCTTTTCTTGATATGCTTCATTTTTTCATCTGTAAACATAGAACTGAAGGCAAAAAGTTCCTTTTTTGTCTTATCTGTCCATAGGACACTCTCCCAGTCTGGCTTCCTTATGTTTTCAACTATAGTGTCAATAGTAGTCTCCCATGGAGTCCACTATGGCTCAAACAACTACAGATGGTGCAATCTGACTCTGATGTTTCTTGAGCTTGAAATTCGCCTTTAATCTCTTTAGAGGTTTTACAGTCCCATGGATATTAAATTTCTGAACAATATGCGCAACTGTAGTCACAGGAACATTTTTGTCCAGGCCTGCTTAATGAGTTTATCTTTTAAGTAATTCTGTTGAGATATGGTTGAAAAGCAATGTCTGACTTTCATTTGTTAATTTTCATAGAATTTTAATTTATTATTCCTTTTGTCAGATTTAAGTTTGTTCTGTGACCATTGTGGTTTTTTTTTTTTTTTCATTAACCAAGTTTTGTTCACGTGTAGTTGTCTCAGTTTATTTAGTTTTTCCACAACCTGATCTAACTGGGCGAAGTTTCCATGTTCTCCCCGTGTCCACGTGGGTTTCCGCCGGGTTCTCTGGTTTTCTCCCACAGTCCAAAATCATGGATTTAAAGTAAATTGAATTGACCCTAGTGTAGGATTAGGCAGAAAATAATGATCTGCCAGTAACCTCATCAGAGCTTTAGAAATGGGGACTAAGCTTATAAAAGGGGGTTCTTTTAGTCTTGACCAATTGGCCGGTACTGATAATGTTGCCACCAGTATGCTTTCTTTAAAGATATTGACATCTATCTATCTATCTGTCTGTCTGTCTGTCTAATCCAATGTAATCTAATCTAATGTAATCTAATCTATTCAGTCAAAAACACTACAGTGTCAGAAGATGTCGCCATTGCTACAGAAACGAGGATGTCACCACCAGAGGGGTTTAACCATGAGGCAGAACAAATGTTTTTCATTACAACTATTGTCCAAGAGTTTTGGCTCCACTCTTTTTTAGAGACTTTGTTATATAGATCCAGTGTTGAGGGGGAACAATAAAATCTGAAATCTCAACATGCCTATATTCTGTAATCATAGGTGAATACATTGGCTTTTAAAATATACTTTTAAAATACAACTGTTAAAAAAAATGTAGATTTCCAAAGACAGGTGTATCTTGCTTGATTTTTGTGTTGTAGGTGCTAGTGTCACTCAAATGTATGTGCACAAACACTAAAAATGTACTTTAAACGTTTAATATTTAAATGTATTGTTTAAAAAGTCCAAAATTTATTTCCATACTGTGATTAATAAATTAATAAGCTCCAAATTTTCAGTATTTTTCCAAAATTAATTATCAGTTACCCTCTTCAGCCACGTTTAAAAGTTCCTAAGACAGGGTCTTCCCAGCAGACACAAATGCAAATGATTCCAACTCTCCCCTCCAAAGAACCTGGAGGAGTTAAAAACACATAAGGAAACATTTTAAAGGTAAATTAAACCATCATCACTTTAAGCAGGATGTTGGTGTAGTGGTTAATACTGTTGCATCTTAACAAGAAGGTCTAGTTCCTGGTTTGGGTGAACCAAAAATTCTCTCCTTGGATGATGACAATTTCCTTCAGGGACACCGGAGTCCACGGACAGTTTTCTCTCCAAGAGAAACAAGAGATGCTACACTTCCCTATGAGGTTTTCCCAACCACTGACTGGCCCTGTTGAAAAAAGCCATAAAAAAAGGCACAAAGTACACAAAGTTCTAAATTTTACATGTGCGATATGTTCAAAATCTTAGTAGGTTCTCTAAAGTAAGTCATGTTGGCTTTTTAAAGACAAATTCAAACTGAACCATGATTTAAAAAGGTAAAGTGGGAGAATTAGTGCTGCATCAGTGACTGAGGGTGTTGGTGTTTAAAGGTATCGAATAAATGTGCCCAATGTCGATCGCGCATGTTGGTAGATCGCTGTGAAACACTCCACATCATGTTCTATGAAGAATTCCACCTGTTTATGATTCTTTTCTTCCCCTGCTGGCGATTTGTATTTATTCATCATTTTTGCGATGAAACTGGCAGTGAGTTTTTATTGGTTAATTTTGTCAATTTAATCAGGTCAGGGTTCACAGTGGATATTTAATGTAATGCGGTTAGCTTATGGTTCCAGCGTGTTATTCTCTGCTGTTGTTACTTATTGTAAGTTATATTTCTTTTACATTTTCTTATAATAAGAGTAAGAGTTTTTTAATGTTGCATATAAATATTAGTCAAACAGCAATTAATGTACAGTTACAGATACTTACGAACTTAAGAAAATGTGGGACAAATTTACAGCATTTTTTTTGGATCAACCTACTTATGAGAATCAAGACTTTTCCACACATTAAAATAATGAAGTTCAGATATCGGTCCAACCTTACTGATGCTCATTGGTAAGTCTGTTTGAGAATCAGCATCAGCAGCTACTGTTCAGACTCCTCCCACCGGACTGACAGTATTTAGTGCAAAAAATCGTAATATTAGTGATTTTTTTAAAATGGATTGTCCTGTACTGCTAATATCAACATGATGTGTGTATAAAGGGTTAAACAATAAAGTTTTTTTTTTTTTTTTTTTTTTTTTTAAAGAGGAATCCTGGTAGGTAGAGAGGACCTGTCCACTGAAAAAGTAGATCTCGGGCCAGAAAAGGGTGAGCACCCCTGCTATAGAAGATAAACATCACACATATTACATGCATTATGTGCAGTGACACAGTGTTGTTTACAGAAATAACATCTGTTTTGATAACTTTTCTGAAACATTTTTTTGGTTTAAGGTGACTGGGACCTTAAACTGCTAACTGCTGGGCTAAAATATCCCATTCAGCTTTATGAATGTGGTTATCTGATTTGGACCAAAATTACACTTTTTAATTAAACATACAATTTTGATCAGTTTATCCATTTAACAGCTCAAATTTAAAAATATGTTTAAAAAAAAAAAAAAATCCTGTATGCGAGTTAAGGGCAGCACGGTGGTTTAGTGGTTAGCACGTTCGCCTCTCAGCGCTGGGGATTTCCGGTTCGAATCCCGATCTAGGTGGAGTTTCCATGTTCTCCCTGTGTCTGCGTAGGTTTTTTTTCCGGGATCTCCGGTTTCCTCCCACAGTCCAAAAACATGGATTCCAGGTAAATTAAATTCTCTAATTTGCCCTGTATGGTGTGTGTGGATGCGTGTTGGTGGGCAATACAGCTTGGTAACTTTATGCACAAACACTAAAAATGAAATTTAAAGACTTTCATTGACAAAATCAGTTGTGCAGCCCAGTGATAGGTTGGTGCCCTGTCCTGGGTGTATCTGCCCAGCTCCCTAAATATTCTCCCCTGGATAGGCATGCGGAACCCCACCAGTGACTCTAGTTAAGGAATAAGCGGAAGATAATGGATTTATGGATGTATGTGAGTTAATTACAATTATACACACAAAATAAATAATTGCAAAATATTGCTGCATCAAAAAAGCAACCAGATAATCAAAAAGTGACAGGGGTCATTGACCTGAATTATACACATAGAATCATCATGCATTTCATGAGCAGTCTGCTTGTTTTCTGTCCCTATGAAACAGTAACATTCATTAGCTAATATACTGTAATAATTTGTTTTAAAACAAAAGGTACACAAACAGCCTTTTGTATCATTGTGTTATTAAATACAATGATACAGCCTTATGAGTGTCACCTTAGTGCATTCAATATACTAATTGTTTAGTACAGTTAATGACAGTACTGTTTTTTTTATACATGGTACAAAGTCATTCTTTTATTAATTGACCATTATATATATTTGCCACTAACCAGATTATGGATTGTTGGACTATATTAATGTATTTACTTGATATTACTGTAAAAAAATAAGGGTTTAAGTAGTGTAAATAATTTTATTGCTGTTAAAAAAATATTAATGAATAAAGTTAACACAAATGACAATTTTTTAAGTTACAACAGTTGTTTATTTACATGACAGAATATATTCATGATTTGACTCATCTAAAAGATCGGACTTTAAAAAAAGGTTCCAGCCTTAACTAAAGAGCACATGATCCAGAAACTCGATGAATATACATCGTCATCCTTCAGATATTGACATGTGATGAGAAAAACAGAAAAGGAAACTACATAAGAGCAGCACCTTAAAGAAATCCACCCACAATGAACACTTTTGGCACTCAAACACATCTCTGTCCTCCATCTGACATTTGATATTTGTAGGACTGGAGAGTTATCAGAATGTCTTAAAATGGACAAAACCATTAAAAGCAAACACATACAGGCGCACACACACTATACTGATTCGTTGTCCTCTTAAAGTTCACATTAGTCCCAGGGAGGTGCGTGAGACATCTTCATGTTACCGGATTTAAAATTTTACTGTTATTTTCGGAACAGAGCATTGCGAGTAAAATTGGACCACAGGTGGGCAGGTTTTCGTTTCGGTTCTGCTAAGGAGAAAACCTGCTGCTGGGGAATACTGGTCGGCACAGTGATGTGCCGCTGATGAATAGGATGTAATGGCTGGTGATGGTGAGAAACTGGGTGACTGGGGTAATTTAAATCTGAAAAAAACACCCATAACATCAGTAAAATTACAGAACTGCTATTTAATTCATTAATAATGCATTGATCTTACTTTTCAGTTTCCCTTGCTTGGATTTCCTGGCATTCTGAATCGCTTGTTCCCTTTGGACTGCACTGATCTCCATTCCTGTAGGATAAAGGAACACCGCGGATTAAAACCCAACCCAGTTTTACTAATCACTCATGCAGATCGTTGCTTACAAATGTTTTTAATAGTCCTTAGAAAGCTCATGTACACTATATAAAAAAAATAAATGCAACACCTGACCACCACATAGACACAAGTTTATAATTGTAGTGAGCCTAATCCCCCCACATATTGCACCTATTCCAACCTCCCCTTGGAGAATCTTTCACAACAGTATGGAGTTTATCTGAGGAATTTGTGCTCATTCAGTCAAAAAAAAAAAAAGAATTTATGAAGTCAGGCACTGACTAGAAAGAACATATTTCATAATTATTGTTCTGATTTAGAATCAAACTCTGGTGGAGTTTAAGTTCCGTTTTTTTTTAAAAAACAGAGTAAAGATTCAAGTTTATTTGCCATTTGCGATACATGGCAAAACATACCTGCATTTAAATGCTTGTGAAACTCCAGAATAACACTCTACAGTAAAGAATTATAAATCTATAGAAAATATACACAATGTGCAATGATGGATATTATGTAAAGAACATCTGTAATTACATTTAGTCATTTAGCAGACACTTTTATCCAAAGTGACTTACAAATATTCCAACTTGGGTGGAGTCAGAACACAAGGTACATACAGCTACCTTGGAGCAATGAGGGTTAAGGGTCTTGCTCAAGGACCCACAGTGGTAACATCAGTGGACCTGGGATTTGAACCCCAGCCCTCAGATTGATAGCCCAACACCCTAACCACTGAGCTACCACTCCCTTAGTAATGAAATAGCATTAGTATGATAACAATTTATTTTCTCAAACTCTATTTTTGAATCTTATGTACAAGACAGTTGTAAAAAATAAATAAATAAATAATAATAATAAAAAAAAAACATATACAGGTCCTTGCTCTAACTGACTCCATAAAGCATACACTTATCTAAGTTAACTTACCTGAGACATTTTACCTGAGATTTGGAGTTTCGACTTAACACTGTTATTTAGAGAGGGGTTATTTAGAGAGGTGTCCATAAATAATTGTTTGTGGCAAAACCATACACATTTACAAACACAATATACAACTACAACAGTACCGGTACATAAAATCAGAATAGGTGAATCTACACATCCACAGTCAGAACACTTTACCCACTTCCACTCTTGACTTACCCATCTCCTGATCTTCTTTCACACGCTGCCGCTCGCGACTAAACGCCTCTAGCCAGACCCTCTTGTCCTCCGTCTTCCTGCAGCTCAGCACACACAGCACTTCCAGTGTGTCGGCGTTACGCAGGGCAAAGGCGTTTCGCAGAGCTCCCAGGTCCTGGCGCCGACCATCAGGAAGATCCAGGCTCTCAAGTCCATCTGTATTCATCCTGCCACGATAGTGCAACAGGTCCCGCCTCAGGACGTCCTTCTTACAGAAGATCAGCTGGTGGTCAAACAAAAAGCAGCTGCGCAGTTGCGTCTTCCCAGCACGTACCAGCCGTGTCAGTTCGCCTGAATGGATGAGCTCAGAGCTCTGTGATAACACGTTGTCTCCCTGATAAAACACCACAGTTATTTACATTGATTAGGGATTTTAATAAAAATATAATTTTACTAACATCATTTTAACATTATCAGTGAACTAAAAACAAGTTAATTTTTAACTTATAATACACACACACACAAAAGAAAAATCACTAGGTATTCAAACTGGTTAAATACTTCATTCATTCATTCTCCTTACACAAATTCAAGAAAGAAATTCAAGCTTGAAATATTTATTACTTAATAAATTTCATGTAATTTAATCATATACACTTTTTTCAACAGTGCGTTGTCACAAAGCAGCCAAATCACGCAAAAAGCAAGCCAAAGTGAGAGTGGCAAGAAAAAAAAAACCTCCCTGATATGTCTTTTTTTTTTAGGAAAAAACTTGCAAAGACCAAGGCTCAGAGGGGGACTCCTCCTCCTTGAGCAGCCAGGCAGCATCAACAGTGTAGGACAGCCATGTACAGATTGTGTAGTGATCAGGTGTGCGTACCATACTGTACTGTAACCAGTTTTACTTTGGTATTCAAATTTTTGTATTAAAGTAAAATTCCATAGTATAAAATATTAAATGTATATATTTTTCTTTCAAATGACATAGCCAGAAACAATCCAACACTTGGTCCTTCCATATGAGCCTTCTGACATGCCTTTCAAAACCAACTGGGGCAGTCATAAGCTTGTGGTTAAGGAATCAGCCTTGCAACCTAAAGGTCCTAGGTTCGAAACCCAGCCCCACCAAGTACTGTGGCTAAAGTACCCTTGGGCCTGGTACCTAATCCTATTTGCTCACTGGGTGCTGTGTAGAGTTCACCTCACCCAGTGTGTGTATATGTATGTATACTGCACAGATGGGTTAAATGTGGAAAGAAAAAAATTCCCCTGTGTGTAAGCCCAGTAACACAAAATAGATCATTTAAATAAATTTTTTATATAATAAATATATATAAAAATACACTCTTATGCATTACTTAAAAAAAAAGTTCTGGGCTTTGCTTTTATTCTGTTAAAAAGCTGTAACCTCTTTTATAGGGAGCATTTGACAGTATGATTTCTGGTATTTTTGTATACAATTATCATTAATATTATTTTTTATCATAATTGTCATTAGTATCATCAGAATTGTTATTAATATTGTTATCATAATCATTAATAAGTAAAACAAATTTAATATAGGCGGCACGGTGGCTTAGTGGTTAGCACATTTTCCCCTCAGCCCTGGGGGTTCCCGGTTCGAATCCCTATCTGAGTGGAGTTTACATGTTCTCACTGTGTCTGCGTGGGTTTCCTCCAGATTTTCTCGGGCTTACTTCCATATTCCAAAAACATGAAGGTAAATTGAGTATTCTAAATTGCCCTGTATAGTGTGTGTTTATGTATGTGTGGCTGTGTGAGTGTTTGTGTACCCAGCGATGGATTGGCGCCCTGTCCTGGGTGTATATGCCCAGGGCCTGAGACGTTCTCCTTTGGATGGGCATGGGGAACCCCCCTGCGACCCTCATAAAGGAATAAGTGGAAGATATTGAATGAAATTTAATATATTTTTTGAAACATAACTGCATAGATTAATCTATTTAATATTTAACCGTAAAGTTTATTTACATTAACAATATTCATTATTAATTGATTTTATCAGATGTGTATTTGTTGACTACTTCTCGAAAGAGGCATCAGCAACTATGAATTCTATTTGCGAAAATCCATTTTTTATTTCTGTTTAAAAAAAAGTTTGTTTTGTTGTTTTTGTTAAAAGTCATGGTGTAAACAGCAGTGCTTTATCCATACTGAAATAGTGTATCATGTGGGGTGCAGCTGAAACAACACTGGGGCCCAGTGGAAAATGAGCTTACCTCCCAGTGAAGAATGGACACCTGCCAGTGAGCGATGGTGTCGATGCTCTCCAGTCTTCGTTTCCTCTCGTTTATCAGACTGGCTACATTTTTCATTGCCTCATAAGCTTCACAAACTCCCTCATAGTCACTAAAGCAAGATATGAAACACCCACATATTAGAACATGCTACGAACACTAGATGTTTACTGTAAGGAGTATGTGTACATTCGGGTCTGTGCTTCTTTGAATAGCTATTCGGTTACCTGTGATCTTTAGGTGTGTATTTGAGCAGCTCGCCCAACTGAAGCGGGTATTTGCAGATCTTCTGCACGGGTGTGAGCAGGAAGCCTGCAATGGAGATGTCAATCATCTGCTGTAGGAGACGACAGGCTTCGAAGAAGTGTTTGTAGCGGCTCTGCTTCATCAGCCGTTGCAGCTCCAAACATGCGGCCGGGTGTGTATTACAGTACTCAGAGTATATCGAGAATCCTTCATCCTGATAAAGAAACATGAAACAAAAGCTATGTTTTACATTTACAGATGTGGTTTATTAAACCAATAAAGTATCAAAGAGTTTTAAAAGTCTACTAAACACCTTAAGAATTAGAACTGTGAAAATAGTCATTTCTATATAGAGTCAAAAATAAAATTCATGCAGCTCACCTGCTGAAGAAAACAGGAACCTATCTCACTGAGATGTGGATTTTCCTTGTTGTACTTCTTTTCTAGATCTTTAAGAAATTTTCTTTGGAACTTATAAAGTTCTTCAATGTTGCTGAAAATGGTTTTGAGTTGTGCATCAGTAAACATGCCCGGGTGTTTCCTGCACTGACGTATGTAGCCCTACAAAAAACATATGGTCAATAACAGAACCATAAACCCACTTTAGTAAAAGACAAGCTGTTTTAAACTTCTAAATCCTCTTTTTATTGTTAAAATATTCTATTGGACTTACAAATCATATAAAAATAATTTCAGGCACTACAGGCTCACACCACATATAATACACATATAATGTCCGGAATATGTCATATATGTCCTTTAGAGGGCAGCAGTGAGCAAAATCTTACAATTTGTAAGTTGCATGTGTTAGAACCGAGACTGCTCCTATAAATATTCAATAAAGATTTATGTAGCACACAAATCATTTCTGAGTTATATGACTCAAAACTTGTTTGCCCACCGTGTTGGTGGGCAATACAGCTCCATAACTATATAGACAAACACTAAAAATTAAATTTAAAGATTTTTTAATGAAAAATCAATTGTGAAGCCCAGCGATAGGTTGGCGTCCTGTCCTGGGTGTATCTGCCCAGTGCCCGAGATGTTCTCCCCTGGATGGAGAACCCCCCTCCCCCACGACCCTGGTAGAGGATTAAGCGGAAGATAATGAATGAATCAGTTGTGCAATGTATTTACTGTATAATGTATAAACTAGTGACACTGGTTAATAAAAGATACAGTACAGGCCAAAAGTTTGGACACACCTTCTCATTCAATGTGTTTTCTGCATTTTCACAACTATTTACATTGTAGATTCTCAATGAAGGCATCAAATCTATGAATGAACACAAAGGTGAAAAAGGTGAAATAACTGAAAATGTTTTATATTGTAGTTTCCTCAAAATAGCCACCCTTTGCGCTGATTACTGCTTCGCACACTGTTGGCATTCTAATTAATTATACTAATTAACCCTTATTGGCACACCTAAAAACTGTTTCAGGTGACTACCTCTTTAAGCCTCTTTTATACTTGTTAAGTATATAACTCCACATGTTTATTCATAGTTTTAATGCCTTTAGTGAGAATCTACAAGGTAAATAATCATGAGAAAAAAAAGGAAAAAAAACGCATTGAATGAGAAGGTGTGTCCAAACTTTGGGCCTGTACTGTAATTTCTTATTGACAAAAAATAACATTATTATATTAGGCAAATGTACCAAAATATAAAATTTTAATACGCTTTAAGACTACTTTACACAGACGCGCTCTCTCTCTCTCTCTCTCTCTCTCTCTCACACACACTCACACAGACTTAATTTTACAAACTCCACTTTTTGAAAAAACATTTTTTCAGTATTTATAAATAAATACTTTCCATATTTTATTTATTTAAAAAAATATATTGTAGACCTTTATGATGATGTTGTCGTCATAGTCTATTTAATCTCCTGCTGATGAAACATGGCACTAAAATCCCATGTGAATTCTGAAATCCTGTCTTGTGTACAGTACACTATGTTCTAATAGGGCTGAGGTCTTGCACCATTAATGCTCGGAGCAATTCCACATGACAGAATGCCCCATGTCTTAATCATTCATTCATTAA
>JAOUQT010037169.1:0-11237 GCA_025769995.1 Xyliphius kryptos
GCTTCCTAACTGGACAGGTTGGTTTCACAGAAGTGTGGTTTACTTGGAGTTACATTGTGTTGTTTAAGTGTTTCCTTCATTTTTTTGAGCAGTGTATTTTTAGAGGTGCTATTTGTCACAACCCCTAGAAAAAGGGGAGGCACACACGAATCATGGTAAGAGCGTTGTTTAATAAATGAGACTTCAGGTCGACACACAACGATAAACAGTCCTGGGTCGTTAACGGGTAAACCACAAAAGATCCAAAGCGTCAGATGAGAGGCAAGGTCGGTAGACTGAAATTGGTCGATACACAGAGGTGAAAAGAGCACAGATTAGCCTGGCATGAGAAGCGCTTAGGACTGGTAGGAACCGAGTACATCAGCGAGTTACTATGGGATGAGGAAGTATATATATATTAGCAGAAATCCGGCACAGGTGTAATCAATACAGGGGATGAGGGGCGTCTGTGAGTGGGTGGGTGTCGGGTGGGGGTCAGGTGGGATGAGCGTCAGCCAGTGGACCAGGGACCCAGGGTCTGAGAGAAGAAACATGGAAAACAGGGTGAGTATGCAAGTGTGAGGGCAAAATAAGGCGAACCGTGACATCATTAAGGCATTTGTCGATCTTAAAAGGACCAATAAACCTTGGTCTACTTTCCTGTAGACGCAGATGATGCGTAGACAGCCAGACCCTATCCCCTGGTCTAAAGACAGGTGCTTGTCTTTCTTAATTGTTGATGGCCCTTTCGATGCGTTGATGGACCAGTCATCTATGGCGGCTGCATGAGCGGGAGAAGGATCCCATGGTGCGAAGGGAGGTTGGAACCCTATTATGCACTGAAATAGAGTCATGCCGGTAGATGAGTGACGCAGCAAATTTTGTGCAATTTCTGCCCAAGGTAGGATGCGTGCCCAGTCCGACCGGTTATGAGCACAATAGTCTGAGCTCTTGGTTGACTCTTTCACATTGCCCGTTTTATTGTGGATGGTGACCCGATGTAAAGCTCACACAGACCCCCAGCTTGTTAAGAAAAGCTGTCCAGACTGCCGAAGAGAACTGAGGACCTCTATCAGGATGTATCACCTCAGGTAGTGCAATGTCACACTTAGCATGCTGGTGCTGGTCAGAACCACAGTACAAGCATAGACTAAGCGAAATACGGCGCTGTCCTTCCTTTCTGGTCAGATGGGCCTGTTCGGCCTTCATGGATTCTGGTGATGTTCCAGCTGGGATCGGGACAGATAACCGTGAATGGCGACACCTGCTGGTTAATAGCTGATCCAACTGAATGGCCATAGCGATAAGTTCATCCAATGTGCAGTCTGTACTTCAGCTGGAGAGTTCCATCTGCAGTTCCTGACGTAATCCACGTTTGAAAGTAGGGATTAGCAAAAATTCTGTCCACCCAGTTAAAGCGGCAAGTGTGCGGAACGTGAGAGAATATTCAGCGGCTGTTTGAGTGCCCTGGCGTAAGTCCAAGATCTCTTCAGCTGCCGAGTGTCCATCGCAGGAGTGTTGAGAGACGGCCTGGAAAGCCGAAATAAAGTGTTCATATTTCTTGGCCTCCTACCCCTGCCTACCGCCAGATCGTGGTTGCCTAAACCAAAAGGTGTGTGGTCACCCATTTTATGATTTGATTTCTTTGAATGTATGCATTACTTGGGTTGTTACTGACATCTGGTGAAAATGTCATGTCAATAGTACCTCTAGAAATATATTAACCAAGAAAATGGTGACGTGTTCAATACTTCTTTTACCCGCTGTATAAAATTTAAATAAACTTTTTTATTATATTTTACATTTGTAGTTTTTGTTTTAATTTTTCTGCCACCTTATATACTCTCGGCTACTGTTAGTAACGTTGACTACCCCGATTGCGCCATCTGGGGCAGTCATGATGGTATTTACCCCGCCACCATTGTGTTTTACTCCGTGTGTTTTGTCGGTGTTATGGTGTCCCTGGGTTAAAAGGAACTGATTGATGAATATTTTTGCAGGGCTGGGTACGAATCATTTTGTACTGAAGAGGAAACTGAATGTTCAATTGACTCCGAGGATGATAATATTGATTTCCCCCTAGCTAAGTATATTCTCCCGGCCTTTACATGGCAGAATTCTCCTAATTTATTGACCGTGGACCAGGGTGGTTCGATGAAGCTTGGTAGTTCTCAGTCCGCCACTGCTGCTGATACTAATTTTCCTTATTTTTGTGATCTCCTTCCTGCCATTTCCCTATCCCAAACTTGTTTCTAGACAGGCTTTTTTTGTCCCTGGTGCACCTCGATGCCACTCACCTGAGCAGGTCATGGGGTTTAGAGTACACCCTGAGCGAGTCGAGTGGTTCAGAGTATGCCCCAAGCGGGTCTAGTGGTTTAGAGTATGCTCCGAGCGGGTCTAGTGGTTTAGAGTATGCCCCGAGTGGGTCTAGTGGTGTAGAATATGCCCCGAGTAGGTCTAAGGAATTGAATAGTAGTTTGGGTGAGTCAGGTACTAAGGCTGATCGCAAACTTGAGGCAACTGATGTGTCCACTCCCGTACCCTGGGAGCAGTGTCTACCCAGTGCCGTGGGTTCTTTTTTTGCTCCACTTCAGAACTACCTTATCTTTCCTGTTTGTGTGGTTTCCCTCCTTGGTTCTGTCCGCTGCATCACTCCTGCTGCCTGCACTTGGCAGGTTGTGTCTGTGCTCAAAGCGCCCCCTCAGGATTTGTCTGCGCTCACAGCATCTTTTAAAATCTGTCTGCCCTCACAGTCCCCCTTTGTAACCTGTCTGCATTCACAGCACCCCTTTAGAACCTGTCTGTGCTTAGAGCGCCCCCTCAGAACCTGTCTGTGCTCAGACCGTCTCCAGAGATTTAGTCTGCACTCAGAGCGCCTCAAGAGATTTAGTTTGCGCTCAGAGCACCTCCAGATTTAGTCTGCACTCAGAGCACCTCATCAGAAACTGCACTCAGAGAGTCTACCTAGAATGAGTCTGCGCTCAAAGCGCCTCCTCAGAACCTGTCTGCACTCAGAGCACCACCTCAGAACCTGTCTGCACTCAAAGCACCTCCTCAGAACATGTTTGCGCTCAGAGCCTCTCGTCATAACGTGTCTACACTCAGAGTGCCTCCTCAGAACCTGTCTGCACTAAGAACGCCTCCTCAAAACCTGCCTGCACTCAGAGCACCCTCTCAGAACCAGTCTGCGCTCAGAACGTCTCCAGAGATTTAGTCTCTATGTCCGACGTCCATAGCACTTTTTTCAGGCCAGAGTGGGAATCTCTGGAACCCCTAGTAGGGGCTTTTTTAATTCTGGTGTATTATAAGTTGTCTGTTTGTTATGTCCAGGAGGAGATAAAGAGGAGCAAGAACCACACCAGAGCAGTCAACAGATCTAGTGTCCCTAGGGTGTGAGGCTTTATGGAATGTGCTCCTACTGCTGCATCCAAGCGCGGCGGCTGTCAAGAGCGAGCATCCTCCATGTTTGCTGTAAACACACCAACACTCGAATCTAGCACCTCCTCTTAGCTTGGCCCTGGCACCTTCTCTTAGCTCAGCCCTATTGCCTCCTCTCAGCTTGTCCCTGTTGCCTCCTCTCAGCTCAGCTCTCTCGCCTTCACTTAGCTCGTCTAAAGGATGGACTTGGTCGTCGGTGCGTTAGTTAATTTGGCGTTAGTCCCAGATTCGGGGTTCAAACGAACTGTCCATTCTGCTTCGTCTCTAGTGTCTCAGCTGGAGCAGTTTAATAACTTTGCCAGCTTCCGATCCTGGATCAGGTAGTTTTAGTTTTTGCCTACCTCAGGGTCCACAACCTCTTGTTTTATTTGTTTGTTTGTTTATTATTATTATTTTTTTTGGCTACTCACCTTTTGAATCGGGGGTGGGGATGTCAGGTCTGTGAGCTTTCTGCCGCCAGTTATGTTCGGTTTTCTTTTTAGATTTTTTATCAGTTCGGTTTTTGATGATTTATATTAGTTTCACCTGATTTTGTGTCATGTGACCTTTTCTTGGGTTATTTATATGGCGTCTCATTTGTGTTTTAGGCAGTGTAGACAACGTCAGCTGAGCAGTCCTCACATAGCATTTTCTGTCTTACGTTTTGGCTTTGGTTAAGCGTTGGCCTTCCTTTTGGGTCTACATCTTGGGCACTCATTTTATTGGTTTAGCAAGCAGTCCGTTAGCAGGTAGGTAGATTTACTTATATTCCTTGGTTTGGTGTAGGGCTAATTGTGAGTATTCTCGGTTGCCAGATTGGGGTAGTGTTGTGTGGAAGCGCTTTTGCTGCTTCCGAGCCCGGTTGCTTTAGTTTTGCGCGGTAGCACATTTGTGTTGGTGTGGCCATATTGTCTCAGTTATGCGTTGTAGCACTATGCAGAAGTTGTCAGAATGTCTTAGTTATGCGTGGGAGTGCTTTAGCATCTTTAGTTTCCTGTTATTTCTTGATTGTGTTTGTTTCTGTGCATGTTGGCGTATCATTTGAATAAAATTTGTTATATTTTACATTTGTAGTTCTTGTTTTAGTTTTTTCTGCCACCTTGTGTGCTCTCGGCTACTGTTAGTAGCGTTGACTGCATCGGGTCTGGTTGGTGCTTGAACTATCTAGGGGTAGTCATGACAATTGTATCATGCACTGATACAAATAGGATGTGGTCAGGGGAGGGCATTATTGTCAATAATGTCACAGCTGGACAAATCGCTCAGCCAATCAGATTTAAAGACCACACCTGTTTTTTAAAATTGTATCAATCAACACAAAAAAATGGAAGCCCTTTTGTTGCACTTAGCAATAGTGGCTTGGGTGGGTGGTGAGCAGCCTAATGCAACCATGTGGCGAGACAAATGACAAAAAAAAAAAACTTAAGTCATTTAGGCTAATTTACACCATAAGATGGCATTTATTATGAGCTTAACCATTTGGATTTAATTGAATGTTGCTGAATTAGTGCTAGTTTGTTATTTATGCTTTGTTTTCAGGTCGTGACTGCACAGGCTGAAGAGCACAGTTTACATGCTGAAATGGCCAGTATTGAGTTACGCTATGAGCAGAAAGTGATTGAAACAGAGCACTCACAAATGGCTTTGGATCAGCTAACAAATGAGCTTCAGACGGCACAGAGATATTGAGTATTCGAGATGAGCAGATCCTTCAGTGTGAAGAGGAAATGAAAAAAATGATAGTCAAAGACACTGAGCAGATACAGGTTGGTCACATTTGGTAACACTTTCATAAACATTTTCATAAAGCTTTAAAATCGCTGTTGTAAACCTCAGTTAATGTACACAAATGTTTATAATCACAGTTATTACAGAGCAACATTTTTACTTAATGCAAAATGGCTTCATGCTATGTAAAGTCTGTAAAGAGCATTTATTATTCGTTATTAGTCATTATGTAACAAAATGAATTTAACCCACTTCATTATAATCGACATTACTTTACCTGTAAAGCAAGCTTATAAGCTTTCATAAACAGTTATAAGCACTTATAAAGGTATTTACAGTGGAGGATATAGTTTAATAAAAACTTTATGAAACTTTATGACAATAATGAAATGAATGGTTAAAATATACATTTTGTAATGCATTTGTCACTTATAATACATTGTGTTATAAAGCCTTATGATTATAACAAGCGCGTGGCACTTCTTCCCTTTGTTTTCCTAGTTTCAGTTAATTAACTTTCATTTGTGTTTCTAATTAGTTAATTATCTGTTCCCTTTTGTAATTGGTTCTCTTGTTTCATGTGACAGGGACTTTTCTTTTATATACGCTCAGTTTCCGTTTTGTCCCTGTCCTGGATTGATGTTGTTTTTGTATTTCGTGTCTGCGTGTCGATTAGTTTTCATGTATTGTGTGTTTTGGCCACACGCCACAATAAAAAGCCTGTTTTCCCTCCCCTGGCAACCTGCTCCTTTACGGCTCATCGCGGCGAGCTCCCGTTTCGCTTCCGATGTGCAGATCGTAACAACAATGAAGCTTTAAATATGCGTTCTTTGATCCTTTGTGAATCTTTCTTTTAGCTGAGGCCTAACTGACCTTTATTTCTGACTGAGAAGTCTAAATTGAGTTTACTGTGAAACTGGCCAAACTCAAGCTTTCTTATGCATGTATGGTTCTTATGGTAATACATAGTGTTGTGGCTTACGCCAGGGTTACACACTAATGATCTACTCTCGTGTGATTGTCTCTTCTTCCTAAATGTTTGTTCGTTACTCAGCACTCTGAGGGCGCAGAATATTGGGACAGACAATAGCCATATAGAGATCAGAAACCTAGTTTTCTGTAGCTGTCAGTCAGCTTGTGAACCCAACAGTTTTATCAATTGAATATGAATAAAGATTTTAATTACTTAACTTTTAATAACTTTATCCTGTAGTAATAATAATTCATATTCTTCTAATTTCTTTACTTAAACTGTCAAACTGGTGTTAAATGTTCCGTATGCAAGAGATTGTGGAAGAAAACACCAGAACCCAGAGAAAAAAACACAGACACAGGGAGAACAAAAAAAACTACACTCAGATGAGGATTCAAATCTGAATCCCCAGTGCTGAGAGGCAGATGTGCTAACCACTGCGCTATTCTGCAGCCCAATAATAAGAAGAATAAGAATAAGGATATGACTACACTTCTATCTTGACTCAAATTATAGAAGCACAGTGTCACTGGGGGGTGGGGGGATATGGAGCTGTCAGCAATGGATGTTGATTAGAATATATTAACACACCTGTCACAGCTCCATTAATGAATGTGTGCGCACCTTTATGAGCTGCAAGAATGTAAAACTACAGCAATTACAAGAGCAACCAGTGGTATTTTGAAGGTATTTCAAGCAGTAAGGCATGTTTCTAAACTTATAAAATCCTGTCTCTGGTCCTTATTTGGTCCCACCCTATTGCAAAGGTAAATTAGATAAAGGCAATTATTATGTACCATTTAAAAACACATTTATCAATTATTGTATTGATATAGTTAGTATTTATCTGAAATTTAAAAGTATTTTGAAAGTATACAGTATAACTATAAACATACAGTTTTAATGGATGTACATTATATGTTATATGCAATATAAAATAATAAATGCTAAATATTTAAAACTTTGGATAAATATAAATCACTATTACTAATATTTTTTATCATATTATCTTATTTGAAAAAAGAGAAAAGATTGGTTTGAAAAAAACATTCATGTATGCCTCAACATAAAGCATGGTGTTGGCAGCACCATGGTGTTTACACCCAACTGTACCTAAATACCTTGTAGGTAGAATGTTTAACAGTAGTAAGAAGGTCACCTCAGATTAAACCTGAAATATAAAATAAAAATACTCTTTGTTCTATTTATTGACAATATCTTAAGGAAGGATTACCCTTTATCAGGATTTTGTCCAGATGTGAAGTTATCAGGTGGAGGCATGGACTGTTCACTTTTCATAGACACACCACTAAGTATAGAAAAAAATTATTTTCAATATAAATGGCATCATCAGACATTTTTTTCTTTTCTATGAAGTTCTACATTTAATTTAAATCCAGCTTTGAGTATCCATATGAGAACATCATCACCACAGTAAGGTATTTGGTGGTAGTAGCACTATGACATCACATATTACAATGTATTAACTATAAATGTTCCTTTTCCCAGGAACATTTCCAGATGTGACGTTATCTGAAAACATCTGGTAACATAATAATATAAATGATATTAATATTTATAGTAATATAAAGTATTTTAAATACCTTGTAAAAAGAATTATATTGTAAACAATGGCAAGCTCTAATGGGTTAACCTCTGATTAACCTCCTGAGACCCAGACTTTTGCTTGATGTGCATTTTTTATATAGTCTTACTATTTTGGATTAGTAGGACCTAACGAGTATAAAAACTAAACTTTGTCTTTGTACGGGCAGTAAATCTAGCAAAAAACAATGTCCCCATATGAGGACAATGGGTCTATATTACTGTGTGATAAAATCAAGAAACAATTGACTAACAAGTAAAAAATATGTATTCAAACTGTAACCATAAGAAAAGAAAAGAAATAGTGCATGCAACATAAACTGTTTACTATAAGCCCTTAAATTATTACTGTAAAATTATGGTTAAGTAGTTTTTCAATTAAATCTTAGTAAAAAATACAATAATTGCCCTGAAAAATTAAACAAGGGCAGTCTGTCTGCCCATCTAGTGCTTTAGCCACCCGGTTCTTCATCACTGTACCAAAGCTGTTATGCTTGTAAAGAACCAATCACAATACACTTTAGCACCAAGATGCAGGGTGTCAGACAGACGTGCTATGACCAAGTTTACTAAATGCAAGCTTTACGTTTGGAACTGGTAAACCCAGTGCCTTTGCACCTTGATAGACATTAAAGTCAAGCGTAGCACAAAAATTGAGATCAGATTCTGCTGTATCAGGTGGTATATCATCTTCATGTACTTTAAATCAGATTCTGGTGAATTATCAGATTGTTCTTCTACAGGGCTAGTAAATTAGTAAATTACATAAATTGTATTTCTCTACAGCAGGATCACCATCTTCACCATCTGATAAATCTTCGATTTCAAAATTATCTACAATTGCATTGAGCAATTGTTCTGCTTGGACATTAAAACTCTCTCTGTAATAGTAAAAATGAGGAACAAAAAGTAATGTACTGATGTTGTAGCTTTCTATTATTGCCCAAATTAGTCAAAAATGCATTCAATATAAAACTGAAGATGGTATAGTACTTAAATAAACTAGTTTCAATTTGTAAAATTTAATTGGATTTTTTTACCTGGCTCATGTTTAATTGAGTGTAATGTTGTCATGTGACCACTAGATGGTACGGGTAGTGTCATGGTTCAGAGAAGCAGAAATCTAATGTACCCATAAAATCACGCAGGGTCTCAGGATCAAATCAAACTTTAAACATAAGCATTAAATAAAATACCTTTTTTTAGGAACATTTCCAGATGTGAAGTTATCGGGGGGAGGCATTGATTGTTCACTCCTCATGGACACCCCACTGGGTTCAGGTTTACTAGACAGCAAAAGTATTTGCTTTACTTTTTAAAATACAATTTATAGCCTTCATTATTTGTACATGTCCATATTTTCTACCAGCTGTAAAATTGTAGAAAAACTACTTTGAAACACTCTAATGTTGGCATTGATTTTGCACTCTCCATGGGCACACCACTGGGTAGAGGAGATGGAGATATTCAATATGGAAAAAACAAACATTTTAAACCTTTAAAAAATATATGTTTTATTTTTTCCAGCAAATGCTATATTTAAAAAAAATCCATCATAGCTTAGCAATCTGAGAACCATTGTTAAATGGTTAATAAACAGATAAAAGACCTTTTTTCAGTAATATATCCAATTGTGAAGTTTTCAGGGGGAGGCACTGATTGTTCACTCCTCTTGGACACCCCACTGGGTACAGGAGATGGTGATCTTCCTTCACTCTCATTAGACATTAAAAGTATTTTGCTTTACTAAATTTTTTTGAATTAAACACTTTACATTAAATACACTGTAATTATGAAACCTCTAATTAAAACATCACATTTTAAAAAATTATTTTAATGCATAAATACCAAATAAAAAATGACTTACTGTTTTTCCACAACATTTCCAGATGTGAAGTTATCAGGGGGAGGCATTGACTGTTTACTCGTCATAGACACACCACTAGGTACAGGTGATGGTAATCTTTCATCACTAAAACATATAATATAAAACATATAATATAAAACATATAATAACATTACACTAAATTAGTATATAACCTGTTTAACCAGCTGTCAAGTTTGAGTATCAATGTATTATCTCCTATTTTTAGTTATTTATAAAATGTATAAAACATGTAATTATTAAACATTATCCTTAATGTCTGAACAAAGCAAAATTTTGTTTAATTAAACAGTCTTCTGTATATTTAATATGTATTTTTTTATGATCAAGTCTTATTCAGCTTTAATTTTTAACCATGTGACCATGTTAAAAGATTGTAGTTATATCTCTTCAGGTTAATTTTTAATGTTAAACTAAACTCTGTTCATTTCCCTCGAAAATGATTAGTTGATATTTTGTAATTGCATGATTAAAGCATTTTGATAATTAAACCCAAAGCTGTGTGTGTTTCTGTAATGATAAAGATCTTTGAATGTATTCATTGGTGCCCTGTCCTGGGTGTATCTGCCAAGCACCTAAGATGTTCTCCACTGGATGGGCATGGGGAACCACACCGTGACCCTCGAAGAGGATTAAGCGGAAGATAATGGCTGAATGAATAAATGAATGTATTCATTATCATGTGAAACATTTGTGGTCATTAAAAAACTCTTCTATATTTATTTAAATATATACTGTATATCTTGTAGATCTTTTCAGAATAAATATGAAAAATATTATGAACTTTATACTGAAGACTTCAGCCTAAACAATTTCTGCAGCCTTTTCAGTTTAAGCATGACTGCGCTCCAGTGCACAAAGCAAAGCACTCAGGTTTGGATAAGCAAGGAAGACCTTAACCGGTTATTATGGATACTCAAAACCTTTTGATTTAGTACATTCATTGTTTATTTATCAAAAAAAGTAGTACCAATTTTGTTTCATCTTGGAGCAATTTCGAAGATGTTATTAAATTTAATGTATTTAATGGTACAACAGAGGAAGACGTTCCTCTTTATTTTCACTAAACATAAATAAAGTTAAACTTTTATCTGATTAAAATTAAGCAAAGATTTTCTGAATGAAAACCTAAAACAATCAAATAACAAATAAAACACATTTTAAATCTGAGCAGAGTTTTAAAACTAATATCAGAGCTCACAATTATAAACTGTAATTTTATAAATCTGTAACCAGACATTTCAAATATATTTAACGGCTATTCCATTAATTTAGCAAATCCTTATTTTACTTAAAATGAATAGTAAATTTTAAAAGAAAGAGTGAATAAATACACTATATGAACAAATGTGTTGGGAAACACTTCTTAATTTTAATTATTTTCCAATTAAGCCAACGAAATCAAGCACTTAGCTTTTCAATCCGAAAAAAATATATATACTTCCAATTTTGTGGCAAAAACTTATGAAGGCTTTCTTTTGTTTAATCATGACTGTACCCCGGTGCACAAAGCGAGTTTCACAAAGGCATTTTTGGATAAGTATAAAATGACTTAAACAGTTAACACAAAGATCCGACCAGAAACCAATAAGCAATAAAACACCTTTGGGATGAATTATGTACACACACACACACACACACATATGTATA
>JAOUQT010037180.1:0-21557 GCA_025769995.1 Xyliphius kryptos
ATATATGTTTTCAGTCATTCATAGTTTAACATTATTTATGTTCATCTATAGTTTTGATGCCTTCAGTGAGAATCTACGATGGTGTGTCCAAACATTTGACCTGTATTGTAAGTACCCCCCAAAACCCACTGTTGGTAGTTGTAAGCCAAGGGTGTCAGTTACACTGCTTTCTAGCATTGCAGCTCTCATACCATAGGTGGTCCTCACAAAAAGCAACCGTGGTGGACAAGCAGGTAGCACAGTAAGAAGGTTCCTTTTCCGATTCTTAGTGGGCTAGAAAACAATCAATTCTTGTGTAGAGTCTACATGTCCTCCCTGTGCCCTGTGTGGGCTTTCCTCAAGGTTTCCAGTTTTCACCCAAATCTAAAGACCTCTAAAAATAAATTGAAGATGATGTTTAGAGTAATACTACATTCTGGTTAGCCGTACTAGTTTACGGTTACGGGTAACCAAAATCTGTTATTAGTCTTGACTTGATTACCTTTTATATCCACAATCAACTGTACCCTTCTTTTTAGTCCGACTTGGTGCCAGGTCACTAATACCTACTTCCTAAACAACTAAAACAATTTAAATCAAGCCTATTGACCTTCAGATGTCTTTAGATTTGGGAGTAGACTAGAGCGCAGAATTTATTGTACAGGCCAAAAGTTTGATGCGTTTCCTGTATTTTCAAGACTATTTACATTGTAGATTCTCACTGAAGGCATGAAAACTATAAACTCCACACGCGTTCATTCATAGTTTTGATGCCTCCAGTGAGAATCAGCAGGGTCAAGAAATGAACCCAATTTTTTTGTATTATGACATTTTTTTCTACATACATCTGATATCATTGCAAACTGCATACATCTCTTGTACTCCGCATCCTTGTGCTATAATGTGATGTTGAGCTGCTACTGTGGTGCATTCAGCAGCATTCTAGCAAGTTCCAGTGATGGTGAGTGTGTGATGTGCCAAACTGTAGCTCATACAGCAATGCGGGATCACACTGAGTGGAATGCATTAGTACTTGCTTGAGAATATGGGAACATTCATTCCCCACCGCTCACTTTTCGCTATACAGCTCCATTATGTTTCCTCGTATTAGCTGCCTGCTGAGAACGTTCAATCTAATTATCGTCCTCCAGCAGGAGATCCACTCTAACCCAATCCCAGCTGGAGATACAGTTCTCTCGTTGTAGCAGCACCTGCCCTGGTATTGACTCTGGCCCGGAGTCACTGTCCACGGTGCTACATCAGTAGGGGTGCCACTTGGAGGCTGACAGTCCTGTTCGATGAGAGCAGCAGGACAAGAGGGCTGGATTTTTTTCCTTACTTTGATGTTGAAGTCTTTGAAGTGCCGGTATAAGATGCCGAATTTCCATGTTTTTCTATCATTACAGGGAAATCAGAAAAGGCGCGAGCATGCACTTTTATTCATGCGCCTACCAGCAGCGTTCTCACGCACAGTCTATACCTCAGGCTGTAATGGCCTGGTGATTAGAGTGGAATTTTTATCGGTGTGCTCTCCAGTTCTGCTCGAATGACTTAATAAAACCAATAACACAGAGAAACTACTTCCATCTAAGACCTTCAGAGGAATACATCCAGTGAAAGACTAACAATGCATGACATTAACACTAACAGCCAATTAGAATGCATAAGCATCCAGCTCCACTTTGTCCATGATGTCTGTTGAGCTTCTGTATATAATTAGAGTTAATGGTTTTTGCTGGTTAAACTTCCAAAACTTACACACGGGGGAATTTTTTTTTTTAATTTACCCATCAGTGCAGTAAAACACACACATATACACACTGGTAAAGTGAGCACACGTATCCGGAGCAGTGGGCAGCCTTGTATACGGCCTCCGGGGAGCAATTGTAGTTAAGTGTCTTGCTCAAGGGCACTTCAGCCATAGTACTTGGTGGGATCAGAATTAAACCAGGTACCTTCAGGTCGCAAGGCTTATTCCTTGACTGTCTATGACTGCCCCTGAATTTGCATGCTCTGTGGGCCATATTTTAGCTATAAGACACTTGTGAGTTCAAAAAATAGTTTTGTTGGGTCTGAACACATGTTTACATGATCTTTTATTATTTTTAAGGATATGTGTTTTCTTGATGCTTGTTCTGTCAAAGGGCAGCATGCCAGACGCCACCACCCTAGACAGAACCACAAGAGAGAAGTAATAGTTTAAAATGTTTGTTGAAATAATCATAATGAAGCAATTAACTACACATTCCTCAAGCCCATGTTTTTTCAACCAATGCCCACTTGATCTAAACACTGCAATATCTTCAAATCATTCATTCATTCATTCATTATTTTCCGCTTATTCCTTTATGAAGGTCGCGGGTACCCATGCCCATCCAGAGGAGAACATTTCAGGCACTGGGCAGATACACCCAGGACAGGGTGCCAATCCATCGCTGGGTACGCACTCACACAGCAACACACACATACACACACTATACAGGGCAACTTAGAGCATTCATTTACATTTACATACATTTACATTTAGTGATTTAGCAGACGCTTTTATCCAAAGCGACTTACAGGTATCCCAACTTGGTTGGGACACAGGGTTGATACAGGACCCTGGAGCAATGAGGGTTAAGGGTCTTGCTCAAGGACCCACATAGTCCAACACTCAATGAGCTACCTCTCCCTTACCTTGAATCCATGTTTTTGGAATGTGGGAGGAAACCGGAGAACCCAGAGGAAACCCACGTGGACACGGGGAGAACATGGAAACTTCACCCAGATTGGGATTCGAACCGGGGATTTGAACCAGCGCTGATCGGCAAATGTTTTAACCACCAAGCCGCCGTGCCGCCTAATATCTTCTAATTTTCTGAAAAATACAAAGGATTGATGAAATTCTTAGTTTTAATCATGGCACTCACATCTTGGTTGTGATGGAGGGACACATCGGCCAAAAACTGTGGATTTAATCTCAATACTTTCATAGAATTTGTGTTTTAAAATGACTAAATGTAACATATGACCTTGCTCCAGGGTCTCCCTGCTCAATATTAAATAATATAAATGAAGAATAATCGTTTTGACAAGAAGTTAAGAGTTTATAGCCTATCATAGAAAAACCTGTCGTCTACAAGGTCATTTATTATGTAGCTTCATAAACCAGGGGATTTTTATGGCCGAATAAAACTTTAGGGGGATTCAAATGTTATTTTAGCTAATCCAAACTGATTCATACTGCTCACCAATTAGCATGATGTCATTTGCATAAGGCTGAGCAGAGGCTAATAGCTTTCACTTTTGATATGCTGGAATAGATTTTCCTAATTTTCTTTTGTGGGGATGTTTTGTTTATCTATTTATCAGAGGGGGCTGCAGTCCCTTCCTGCCGTGGGTCCATGGTGGACACTAATACGTGGTGATGCAGTGGATGTTGAGTCCAAACCAAAAGACTTTCACCTCATGTGAACTGGTGACGTATCTGTCCACCAGGCAGCGGATTTGTCTTTTAGTCCTTTAGTTCTTCAGTCAGTCAATTACTCATTTACTTTGTCAGTCAGTCAACAACTTACTTATTTTGAGTCAGTGAAATGTACAAAAGGCACTATATCTTCTGTTAGTCAGACAATTCTCTCTTCAGCAGTTGGTTTGTCTGTCAGTCATTCCATCTGTTATTTTGTCACGATATTTGTCAGTGAATCAGTCACTTCATCAGTCCATTGGTCGGTCCCTCAACTCATTCAACAGAGGTTTCTGTAAGACACAGAATAGAGGCAAAAATATTGTGTTGTCTTTTTTTTTGTTCCTTCAAAATAGCCACCCTTTGCTCTGATTACTGCTTTGCACACTGTTGGCATTTTCTCAATGAGCTTAAAGAGGTAATCACCTAAAATGTTTTTGAGGTGTGCCTATAAGGGTTAATTAGTATAATTAATTAAAATGCGAACAGTGTGCAAAGCAGTAATCAGAGCAAAGGGTGGTTATTTTGAAGACACTAGAATATAAAACATGTTTTAAGTTATTTCACCTTTTTTTGTTAAGTACATATCTCCTCATGTGTTCATTCATATTTTTGATTCCTTCAGTGAGAATCTACAATTTACATAGTTATAAAAGAAAAAAACGCATTGAAAGAGAAGGTGTGTCCAAACTTTTGGCCTGTACTGTAGATCAGTATACTTTAGTCAGTCGATCACTTTTAAGTTAATTAGTCAGTCAATACATTTATTCTTTCAGTCAACCAATCAGTTAACATGCCAGACATTTAGCACATCAGTGAGCCAGGCCATCTTCTAGACAGCCCATTAGTATTTAGTTTGTCAATCATTCAGCCCATCATTCAGCCAGCTGGGCCGTCACTTAGCCAGTCAGCCCGTCAGTCAGCCAACCCGTCAGTCCGTCATTCAGCCCACCAGTCAGTCATTTGACTCGTCAGTCAGCCAGCCAGCCCATCAGTTTGCCATCCCATCAGTCAGTTAGCCAAACCGGCAGCTCGTCAGCCATTTAGACCATCAGCCAGACTTTTAGGCAGCCAGCCAGGCCATCACTCAACCAGGCCATCACTCAACCAGGCCATCACTCAACCAGGCCATCACTCAAACAGGCCATCACTCAACCTGGCCATCACTCAGCCAGCTCGTCAGTAAGTCAGCCCATCAGTCAGCCAGCCAGCTCATTAGTCAGTCAGCACATTGGCCAGCCCGTCAGTCAGTCATCTAGCCCGTCAGTCAGTCACCCTGTCATTTAGCAAGTCCATCTGTCAGTCATTCAGCCCATTAGGCAGTCTGTCAGTCAGTCAATCCATCAGTCAGCCAGCCCATCAGTCAGCCATTCAGCCTATCAGTCAGCAAGCCTATTTATCAACCCGTCAGTAATTCTGACCATCAGCCAGCCTTTTAGTCAGCCAGCCAGGCCATCATTTAGCCAGGCCATCAGCCAGTCATCCAGCCAGCTCATTAGTCAGTCAGCCCATCAGCCAGTCATCGAGCCTGTCAGTCAGCCAGCCTGTCAGTCGGTCAGTCATTCAGCCCCTCAGTCAGCTACCCCGCCATTCAGAAAGTCCATCTGTCAATCATTCAGCCCATCAGCCAGCCTTGTCAGTCAGCCAGTCATTCAGCCCGTCAGTCAACCAGGCCGTCTGTCAGTCAGTTAGCCAGACATTTGGCCTGTTAGTCAATCAGCCTCTCAGTCAATAGCATTAGATCCAGATTGGTTGATTTACTGAGTGATACTGCAATCACACTTCATATCCTTTTGTTTTTAGCTGGTCACCTTCAGTCAGTCATTTATCACTTTAGCTGTTCTTCTGTCTGTTTTTCCATCTCTCAGTCACTTCGTCTATCCATCGTTCATGTGATTCGTTCTTTAGCCAGTCTGTTAGTACATTAATCACTTCAGTCATCATTCAATCACCACGTGTTTCAACAGACACTCATGCCAGCTGTCAGACAAACAGAACAAAGAAAAACAAAAACACTGCAGTCTGATTACAGTGTTATCTCAACAATATTTTCTTTATTAATTAACTTTAAGGCGGCACAGTGACTGGTTAGCAGATTCGCCTCTCATTGCCGGGGATTCCCAGGGTGGACCCAGGGACAGATAGGCGTACTGTCAGTGTGTATGTGGCTGTGTGTGTGAGAGTGTATGGGTGTATCTGCCCAGGACCCGAGATGTTCTCCCCTGGATGGACATGGGGAACCCCTCCGCCACCCTAGTAGAGGATTAAGCGAAAGATAATGAATGTGTTAATGAATGAATGCTTTAGTCGCACAGTGAGGTAGTAGTTAGCATCTTTAACTTTCAGCACTACAGGTTTGAATCCCAATATGGATGGAGTTTCCATGGTCTCCCTGTGTGTTAATTTCCTGTTTCTGCTAATAATGTGCCAACCTACAAAGTTCTGTCCTGGTTTGGTACAGTCCCTCCTCCCTCTGCCACCACTTTCCCTACCCATCCCACTTTACATTCAAAAGTAAAGTTTACATATGTAGTTTGACACCATCGTTCCAGAAAGCAAAACTATTTTACATTTTCATTCAGTCCACTCCGTGGACAGCTCCTGGGTGCTGATTTGGGCTATTTGTTAACCCAAAGTAGGTCAGATCTAGGTATCACAAGAGTTTTGTGAGAAGTTGACCACTTATGGATCAGATGTAGGTATTGGTACCAAATGTCTAACCAACATTGACCAGATAAGTCTTGGGAGATGTTTCTCTATGGCCCCCGTTTGGCTCACCTGCAGTTTGCCAGCGGTGCTGTTGCTATCGTCGCTAAACGAAACCAAAGTGCTTACAGAGGTGGAATTTGCTAAATGAAGTGTCATGTAGGAAATGTATGCTAATTCTGAATTAGTAATGCAGTTCATGTTACAAATGTATTTAGAGACGTTCTGTATTCATGGTCTCGGCCTTTACGTCGAGAAAGTACTTTCAAGAAATGGTGCATCAGCAAATTAGCTTCCAATTAACTTTTTTTTCTTTTTCAGTTGGCAGTAAACTGCAGAACCAATAATGATAAACTCATTATTGAATTTTAATGCAGTTGTCTGTTCTGTTTGCCCAAACACTATTCCTGTGCTTTTGGCTGATTACAAATGTTTTTTCCCCCCATTTAATTTAATGAATATACATTTCCAAAGGCGAGTCTTAGACAATAATGCATTTATTAATCTTTGTTAGGGTTGTACTTGTTTTTAAAAGGTGCATTAAATAGAATTAAGCCTCCCGTGTGTCGTGTTATGGTATGGTTGGTGAACTTTATTTAAGCTGATCGCTCCAGAATCGCACTTTTTACCAATGGGGTTTATAATGATCTCTGGATCATGGCTTTGTATAAGTGAGTTTATTCTTTACGATCAGGCTACCTATAGATTGCAATAAGGATACAAGATGACAAGAGTCAGATAAACATAAACCACTGAGAGAGGAAGTATCAACAAGAAATTTACATTTTGTTATAAATCAAAGAAGAAGAAACCTTGTGAGATTTGAGTCTGAGTGCCCGGAGGTCATATGGTATAGATTGTGTATGTAATCACTTGCCCTTAAAATGAGAGTCTGTCTCATTTTCTGGTAAATCCTGTACTAGGGCCAGGGGGTGGGGTTTGCCAGCCTATTCAGGGGAGAAAGTTTCAGGTGCTGGGCAATTTAGAGCAGGAAAACAGAGATCCCAGAAAACACATGGCATGGAAACTCAACCTAGGTTGGGATTCAAACGTGGATCCTCAGTGCTGAGAGGCAGACATATTAACTACCATGCAACTGTGCTGCACCAAAAAGTCTGTGAAATCAAAAATAGATAAACCGATACAGTTCAGACATTAAATTTCGTTAAATTGAGACTGAAAGGGTAACAGTAACTTCCGGGTAGGAATGCAAACCAGCTGGTCCAATAGAACTCTCTGTCTGTCTTTCTGTTCTGTCCATCGAATTCAAGTTTGTATTGTTTATTTGAAGTTTTAATGAAGTTTGAAAACCGAGTATGTATGAAAACCGGGCATGTGGGCTAAGTGAAAACTGAGCATGTGGGCTGAAGGAAAACCGGGCATGTGGGCCGGATAAACACCGGAAGTGTGGGCCGGGTGAAAACCGGGCTTGTGGGCCGGATGAAAACCGGACGTGTGGGCCAGGTGAAAACCGGGCATGTGGGTCAGGTGACAACCGGGCATGTGGGCCAAGTGGAAACTGGGCATGTGGGCTGGGTAAAAACCGGACATGTGGGCCGGGTGAAAACCGGACATGTGGGCCAGATAAACACGGGGCATGTGGGCCAGATAAATACCGGGCATGGGGGGCAGGTGAAAACCGGGCATGTGGGGCAGGTGAAAACCGGGCATGTGGGCCAGATAAACACTGGGAATGTGGGCCGGGTGAAAACAGGCATGTGGGCGAGACCGAGATCGGATACATTTTTCTGAATCTGAGATTCTGATGTAAATGGCAGGATTTGTTTGTGTCGACAGCATATTGCTTTAAAATCATCCAACTTAAAAAACAATATTTAAATAAATCCAACCATATCTTTTTTTATATCTTAATGCGGCCAAACGTACGCTGTGTCATCCTGGGGAATATATTACATCTACGAACAAATGCACTCACACCAGAAACACCATGGAAGCACAAACAAATACACACATCAATAACAGAGGCTGAAGATTGAAATTTACCTGCACTCATAAAGAACCCACGCTGCATCCACCATGCATCTCTGCTGATGGATTCAGCTCAGGGGGATGTGATGGAGGCTTGGGAGGCTGAGCGTGTATACACACTACACCAACACAGATAAACACTCATGCAAAGTACACACTCACTCAAACACACACACACATGAATACACTCACACACCAGGCTGTCAGCAGTTGACTCTTTCATTTGTCACAGGGAGCTAGAGACAGACTGGCAATGGGTGCTGCCCACACACACACACACACACACACACACACTATCCAGAATGTGATAACCCAGTGTCATGTGTGAGTGAGTGACTGAGTGCATGCGTAAATGAACTTGTGAGAAAGAGAGAGAGAGATTGATGATGGCACTGTGACACCTCTGTGACTGCATCACACAAAATGTTATGGTTGTCAGTTGACCTTTTACTAATTAGATCAATAAAAGTGACATGGATTCAGAGTCCCTGTTCATATCGACATCATCATTTAAACTAGTTTATGTTCTCACTGAATACGATGACTACTGTTGAGCGTCTGAGATTCAAATTAGAAAGTCAAATTCGATTCATCTTCGGTTTCATCTTCTTCAGGTTTAGATTAAAATGCACAGACATTGATTAAACATTGATAAGGTGAGTTATATTAAAATAGATGGTGCCTGGGAAAGCAGTGGACCCCAGTGGCCAACATTTCTTCTGCGGTATTGCTCTCAGTGTGTCAAGAGTGGGAGAAGAGAATCACGTTGACAATTCAACACAATGGGCAGCACTTTCAGCACGTCCTTTAGTGGGTTACTGGCGTTGCTCCATGTCACAAACAGGTCAATAACCTGACAATAAATAAAGCTACGTTAAAAATAAGCACACTATCGTTTTTCTGGTGCAGTTCTCTAAGTGACTCCGCGGTTGGTTCCAGCCGGCGTCAAGAAGCCGAGAGATGCTGGGTGGCGTCGCTCATCACGGCGAAACGGGGAGGTGCATAAGGCACTTGCCGCCGGACTGCTGGGAAGCTTCCGCTTTTGTGTGGCCATCTGCGGCAGAGCCTACGTGAACCGGGATGGCACGCAAGTGGCCCTACGCTGAAGAGATGACGTCAGGAGCTCGTAGGCAGACTTATTCTGAGCCACGTGCATGGAGGCGGGGAAAACATTAATGGATCTCTTTCCCTCTCTCCGTGCACACAGTCAACTGCTGAGGGGGAAATGAGATGTGGTGGCACTGGGGGGAGTGGCTTTGCCTAATAACTGTGTGCCGCCTTATAAGCTAGTCAGTCACACGCCGCGGGGAGAGAGACGGCTACCAAAAGAACTGTAAAAGCGCTACATTCTGTATGTAGTATTGTTGGGGTCACTAAATAAAACCTGTCTCCGGTCCCCATCCTATCCACCCCGCGATATTGACTTTAATAGAATCGACTTAAATGCTGTAGATTCAGTTAAACGTACGGCGTGTTTCCCTCTGCGCGTTCTTACCTGATGATACAGTCGATTGAAGCAGGTCTACGCCGGAGCCTGACAGCAGCAGCTGATGCATTCTACCACATCTGAAATGAATCAATCAGCAGAATCCACACGAGGCCGTTATCTGACTCGGCTAAAGAGAATACAAATGGCTCCAATTATTCATCACTGCCGCACGACGGAGGCTAAACACAAACAACCGTACGCGCATAAATAACACCTCCATCTGACGCGAGCGCAAACCCACTACCAACTGTTGAAAGGAACCCAGCGTCTTCGCTCCCACACGGCTGTGTGTTAATTATTTAGCTCTACTTCAGTAAGGTGAGTGTTTCGGTTGTGTGAGGAGACTATACAGCAAACACTTTTACTCTGTTATGAAACACAATTTAATAGATGGCGGCAGGGATCCTTATACTGCCGCAAGCCGCAGACTCAATTAATGCAGGCTGCAAGGTTTTATGGGTAAACATTGGTGCAACACTGGAATGCATATTGATCTACACACTTTTTCATGGCTTGCACACGGTTTAGCAGTTGGTCATATGACTTGACCATGACATCATATTGTATTGACTGCATGGAAACGTCAGAAACCTTAAATACTGTATTTTGCAAGAAACAAAAGATAGCAAAATTATTTTGACCCATACCTGTTCCCTTATTTGTTTTAGGTGGAAACTTCATCCAGACTGGGATTTGAATCACTACACCAGCGAAGGGATAACCACTACACCAGGGGACCGCTAAAATATTACCCAAGTGTTGATGGTGTGGTAACAAAAGTCAGAAACATTAAATATTTTGCAAGAAACAAAATATAGCAAAAATATTTCACCTCAGAATTGGTTTCCAAATCTTTAGGTCCAATTGGGCGGTGATACCAGTTCCAAGATGGGTCATGTTTGCCCCATATCTCTTCCAGGTATGTTTTTGGACACATAAAGCATATAAATATATTCATATTAGAACCCATTTTGGTAAATCCTGATCTGGGTGGAGTTTCTATGTTCTCCCTGTGTCCCCATGGTCTCAGATTTTCTCTCACAGTCCAAAAACTTGGACTCAACGTAAATTTGCGGCTGTAAATTGCCCCTGGCATGAACTAGAACCCAGGCATGAACCTGAACTAGTATTATTTGTAACGATAGTGTAAATAAGATCTCTATTATGTTGTTTGAACTGTGAGTTGGGATTTTCAGTCTTCACAGTAACTAACTAAATATTTAACTAAAATATTAGTTGAAATCAATTTGTCTCTTCTGAATCACGTCAGAACTCAGAATGACGCAGGTGAGACATTCGAACCTGACTTGTTTCCTGAGGCATATTGATTAAAACCATGATTCATATCAGTTGGAAGTCAGTAGGGCTTCCTTATAAACTGGATTCTTTACATAAACATCAAAGGCTTCAATCTGAAGTCTGGGACTAATTGGTTAATGAGCATTAAAATGATTTTCATGGAGGAAAAATTCAAAATATTAAAACAGAAGACGTGATGGTGCAGAGACTATGCTTTTCTATAGAGTGACAGAGAACCATGGTGCCATGAGTAACTCTGGTTGTGGAGTATAGTATAGTAGGGTAAATGCCCCGCAGTAAAGAGGAAATAGAGAGAACAAGGGCAAGTCTGTATGGCATTTTCTCAGCGACCCACATGAACACATCTGGCTCTATAAAGGAGCTGACAGCAGCCTGGCTCCCGTCCCCCCGTCCCAGTCTGTGTTTATCCACCCAGGGCCCTGCAGGTGAGTGTGACTCGACTGCTTGTTTAAAAGGGTAAACGGTGAGCACCGAAATGAGGCCTTCTCAAAATAATCCTCGCCGGTGCCACGGGGTGCACGGGCGACCTGGATTGGCCTTGAATGCACCAGTGAGTTAATTCAAAATGAGTTGCTCCACCTCGCCTTCACATTTGTTTATATAGACGAATGAGCAATACAGAACCTAAACATGGCCTGCTGTCCGTATGGGACCATAATACAATGGGCAGGACTTCCCTAATATGTTGAACATCTTAGTATCACTCCGTCCAAAGGTCAGCTCTTCTGATTGCCTTCTGATTAATCCTCTACTAGGGTTATAGGAGGGTTCCCATGCACATCCAGGGGGAAATGGTTAGGGCACTCACTATATAGAGGCAATTTAGAGTAGCCAAGTAACCTTGAATCCATGTTTTTGGACTGTGTGAGGAAACCGGAGAACCTGGAGGAAACCAGCATGGACACATGGAACATGGAACTCCACCCAGTTTGGATTTGAGCCCCAGTGCTGATGCCTTTACTGTAGCAAGGGTAGCGTACAAATGGGAAACACTTCTGGTTGTGTATGTGACCATATATTTTTACATTCTACTAAAAAATATTCACCAAGAAACCATTAAATAATTCATATCTCACTGTTTGAAGGTTCCATTCTGACGGAGGATGAGGTTCAGAAATGTCTCTCTTCTCTCTGTGTGCTCTCCCAATGTCCTCTCTCCATGTCCTGTCTCTGTCCATAACTCATCCTGTTATCTTCTCTGACACCACTAACATCCCACTGGTCAGTCTGATACCAGTGTACTTCTGTCTCTCCATTTGTTTGCACAGCAGCCTTTATGGTCCTCCCAGCATCTTGGTCGTGGTGAGGAGGTGCTCTACCCTGAGGCCTCCCTTTTCTTCTTTCTTGATTTCTCTGCCCTGCATTGACAGGACGGTTGGGCGCAGGAAGCATTTCTTCTGAACTTGATGAGCACTTCTTTTTTTTTTTTTTAACCAAGGCTTTGGGGTGTTGTTTTTTTGTCTTTATGCTACAGTTATCTCCTCAGAACAGGAACCTTAGTTCAATTCCTGTTTACTTTTTTTTTTTTTTATCGTCATCATTCCAATGTGTCCGGCACGGTAGTGGTTAGCACGTCCACCTCTCAGTGCTAAGAATCCAGGTTTGAATCCCAATCTGGGTGGCATTTCCATGTCCATGTGGGTTTTCTCCAGGTTCTCTGTGTCTTCCCACGGATTGGCTTCTCCAAATTGCCTTGATATAATGTGTGTGAGTAAGTGTGTTTGCCCAGCACCCTGTATTTGTCTAGCACCCCAGACTCTCCTCTGGATAAGCATGGGGAACCCCATCGTGACCCTTTTCCAACATGATCAAAGCCAGTGTTGGTTAAGTAAACTGATTTCTGAGTCTTAACATCCACTGTGGATTTGTGTGTGTATGATGTCACAGTGTGAATGACAAACTTTAAAAGAAAAGCCCGGATTCTTCAAATGTCAAACACCAGGGAAAACTAAAACTATTACAGCAGGCATATTCAGTTAAGCCTTTTAGCATGCTGAGACACACCTTGTGTACAAGACCCCTCTCCAGGAAGAAACTAATCCATGGGGGGAAAATGGAATCATGTGTTGGGTGATCAAACACACAGCGTAGCTCCAACAGTGTGAGGAGCTCCATCTTAAATCCACAGTAACTAATCTTGTTACCTTGCTTCTCCACTTTCAGGCAGCAGCCAGCGGTTTAAAGAAATACATTGTGCCTTACACCCCCACCCTCAGGGTTTCCACACAAGTCATCTTTAGGTGGAGGTGAAATGATTTCTGAAGGTTTTTTTAATTAGAGTATAGCAATCTTAAAAAGGAGGATCCTGGTTCAAATCCCAATTTGTGTTTAATTTTCATGTTCGCCGCATGTCCATCCTTTGGTTCGGTTTCCTTTGCTTTTCTGGTTTTCTTTCACAGTCCAAAAGCATGAATTCAAGGTGAATTGGCTGCTCTAAATTGCTCCTGAGTAAATAAGTGTAAGCCCAGTGTTCAAATGGTGCCCGGTCATGGGTGTATTTGTACAGCACCCAACATATTCTCCATTGGCATGGAGAACCCTAACAAGACCCCAGTCTCTAGTGTTGGATTAACCGGAAGATAATATACCAATTGGAATTGTGGAGAGTACCATCCCGGCACATAAATCCATTTAGCCTCTATCATTCACTCAATGGTATGTTCTAGAACATGCAAACAACACACAGTAGAGGTATCATACCCAGGACCTACTTATTATGAGGTGGGGCCACTGACAAAAGTTTTTGAAAGCGACATCCATATTTTTTTTACCTCCAAAGCTCATGCTTTTGTCCAATCAAGTGTTTAAAGCCTGGGGATTAACACCACATATATTCAACCCCAGTGTTCTTAATGTGTAGCTTATACTATTCGGCTTAGACTCACCTCCTGATTTTAAAAATAAATGCCATAAAGTGTCTATTCAAGCCTTAAGACCATTCTCCAGCTTCTACAATATCCCTTTTAAGAGATTTGGTTGGAAATGATACTTTGTTACATTTTAATGGAATAGGATAAGACACGTCCTACTTGTCATCTCAACTCATAGTTGTAAGATACCAGAAAAATTTAGGATCCTGGATGGGGTTTTGAAGGACTGCAGATCACACCCTATGTGCTTGAAGTCAGATCCTAAATGTCCTTTAATACTTGTACTGTGGGTGGACTTTGGGTGGACCGTCCCTGGAGGCAGGATGTAGGCCGCATAATTATTAGGGATGAGCGAGTACAGCGCTATCTGTATCGTTATCTGTATCTGTTCAACCACCTAAGGTATCTGTTTCCGTATCTGGAATAGGCAGGGCCTGCTCTAAAAGTGGGCATGATACAACGCAAAAGTTATTGTTGTTTAACATTTAGTGGGTGGAGCTTAAAACAGTATTTATTTTATGTCTGAAATTGATATGGATTGATCAGAAGTTGTTGTATGTATTGTTTATTTGAAAACCATTTACAGAACAGCCTCAAATTTGAGATTCAATTCCATATTTTTGATCACAAAAGTAAGCACCGTGTTCCAACTTAACTTTCGCCACCAGACAAACCAAACAGCCAAACCAAATAGAAAAAAGGAAAGAAAAAAAAAGAAAAAAAAACCCGACCAGAGTGTCCCATATAGTCTGTGTGAGAGTGTGTTTGTGAGTGATTGTGTGCCCAGAGATGGATTGGCAATCTGTACTGGGTGTATTTGCCCATCGCCCGAGACGTTCTCCCCTGGATGGGCATGGGGAACCCCCCCCCATGACTCTTAAAGAGGATTAAGAGGAAGATGATGAATGAATAGAATTCTATGTAACCATTCTGTTATCTGAAATCTAATTAACTAACCTTTTAAAGATACCAGACTTTGAAAATATAAATGCAAAATACTTTTTCAGTTGCATTGTAAATTTGATACACACTACCAGTCAATCTATTTCTTCCACTTACCATATAGTGAGGGGATAGTTTTATGTAAACACCTCAGTGACACTGCTGGGATAGGAATAATGCACCGACCAAATTCTGCCTGTCCTGACTTTTAGAACAGACTAAAAGGGATTTACAAATATTTACTGTAGTCCACAAACAGATGGACTACAGTCTGGAAATGCAGAACTACAAAGTCCATCTTTACAGTAAGTGGAACTGATAATTGGAGCAAAAGGGAGGCGCGTCCAAACTTTCAACTGGTACTGTGCATGTTAAAAAGCTGCCTGCCAAGCCAACAGTTACGACAGCAATTTAAAAGTCAAGTTAGTTTAAACTGATAAGTTAGGAGGATTGTAGGAAATGCAGATTTGGAGGACTTTAAGGCAGCCTTTCAGGTGGAACCTGAACAGCATTAGATTCACGTTAGCCGCCCCGTTTCCTCCCCTCCACACTACTTGTGCACTAATCGTTATACACCAAGCCCCTTGCGTCCTCCCCTCCACTCTTCTCATGCACCTATTGCTATACACCTAGTGCCTTGCGTCCTCCACTCTACCCGTGCGCCAACCGCTATACACAAAGCGCCTCGCATCCTCCCCTTCACTCTACCCATGCGACAATTGCTATAGGCCAAGGGTCTCTCATCTTCTCCTTTACTCGTGCGCCAATCGCTATACGCCAAGCACCTCGCGTCCTCCCCTTTGCTCTATCTGTGCGCCAACTGCTATACGCCAAGCGCATGGCGTTCTCCCGTTTACTCTACCTGTGCAACAATTGCTTTACGCCAAGCGCCTCGTGTCCTCCCCTTTACTCTACCCGTGCAACAATTTCTATATGCCAAGGGTCTCTCATCTTTCCCTTTAAATGTGGGCCAATCGCTATATGCCAGGTGCCTTGCGTCCTTCCCTCCACTCTACCCATGCGCCAACCGCTATGTAACAACCGCTACACGCCAAGTGACTCGCGTCCTTCCCTTCACTCTACCCATGCGCCAACCGCTATATTCCAAGTGCCTCGTGTCCTCCCCTCCACTCTACCCGTGCGGAAGCTTCTATAGAGACGACACACACCAAGCGCTTACATTATTTACACACGAAATAAGTAATCAAAATAAAAATAAAGTATCTAAAAGCACGCCTGTAGTCGTATGCAACGTTGTGTCAAAATCTCTAAGCAATCTGAAGAACTTTTGGAGATTCAAGGTTTTTAACTGTAAGAACAGCACCCTCTTTTGGTCTCTGGGGGTAATTCTGGTTCGGCACCCCCTGCTGGACTGTGCGGGTGTGGGACTATTTGCCGGATTTGTTTCAGCTGTGTCTCGTCATGTGAATACCCTTGTGTTGTGTATTTAAACTCTGCACTTCCCCTTGTGTGTTATTGGAACATTGTTTATTGTTACGTTGGGTTTTGTTGCGTGTTGTCTGTTCCCAGCCGGTGTCTCTCTGCAATAAAAGACCATTTTACACCCAGGACAGGGAACCAACCCATCATCGAGTAATGCATACATTAAAAATAAATTGGTTTAAATGATGTTGTTCGTTTTTGTTTTTTTAAAACTAGTGCTGTCCCTACACCATTACCTTCATCATCAACAGTCAATTTAATTTGATTTACAGATGGGATTTAAACATGCCTGGTGGAATTTGTATTACTTAATTATATTAAAATTTTATTTTATGACGAGGTTTCTGTTTGAATGCAAAATGGGATTTAGTACAATAACAATACCTTGCACTAGATGATTAAGAAAGTTAAGAAACATTGGTGTATTAATTAATAGTTATTCAACTCTCTCCAATAGGGGGATTTGTTATTTTTAGGGAGATTGATAGCAATCCACAAATAACATACAAATCACATTTGCATGTAAGATTTATTACATACTATTAATACAAACCTGTTCTTAACCGAAAAATAAAACACAGAAATTAGAGCAGGTCATGCCTTTCATTTGAACGTCTGTTGATTTAAGGGTGGATTTATTAAATTGTCTCTGCATGTTCTATTTCTTTGTCACTAAGCTCTGATGGCACAGCAGGGAGCATGGCTTTGTAACAACTTGCCTTTCTGTTCAGTCATTGTCAAAGTGTCTGATGTGGAATTAACTTTTCTTTTTTCTTTGCAGAACATTTTTTTCTAATTACAGTTTTTATAAAGTCATTTTTTTGTCCTGGCCACACAAATATGGATCTTCGCACAGCATCATATTTCTAGATTCAGTACAAAGTTGACACAAATGGCATTTTAAAACATTCTAAAAACTAAAAACCTTTATATAAAAGACAAATTAAGTTCCTGATAAACAGTTCTACATCTGTACAAAAGGGCTGCATCTCACAGGTGCGCCGGCTTAGTGGTTAGCATGATTGCCTTCTGGCGCTGAAATCCAGGTTTGAATTTCAATCTGGGTTAAATTTCCTCATTCTCCCCATGTGGGCTTCCTCCGGGTTTTTCCTCCCACAGTCCAAAAATATGGATTCAAGGTAAATTGGCTGTTCTAAACTCCCCCATATAGCGTCTGTCTGTTGAAGTGTGTGCCCAGTGTTCCCCACACTCATGCTTTTTAAAGTATGATTACACTTAAGGTTTACTTTTTATTATTATAAATATCTATATATACATATAGGGCGGCACGGTGGCTTAGTGGTTAGCACATTCTCCTCTCAGCACTGGGGATTCCCAGTTTAAATCCCAATCTGGGTGGAGTTTGCATGTTCTCTCCGTGTCTGCATGGGTTTCCTCCGGGTTCTCAGATTTCCTCCCACATTCCAAAAACATGAAGGTAAATTGAATGCTCTAAATTGCCCTGTATAGTGTTTGTATGTGTGTGTGGCTGTGTGAGTGAGTGTGTACCCAGCTATGGATTGGCGCCCTGTCCTGGGTGTATCTACCCAGCGCCCGAGACGTTCTCCCCCGGATGGAAGACCCTCATAAAGGAATAAGCGGAAGATAATGAATGAATGAATGAATGAATAGCCCCGTCATTTTGGGAAGTGGTAGCTCGGTGGTTAGGGCATTGAACTATCAATCAAAAGTTTGGGGTTCAAATCCCAGGTCCTCTGAAGTTAACAATAGGCCCTTTAGCAAAACCCTTAACCCTCATTGCTCCAGGACTGCTGTTTTTTTTTTTTCTTTTCATTTTATTAATTGGCTTTGTGTAAAAATGCTGTAATACGCCCATTTAACTAAAAGCTGTAGATTTATATAAAATAAAATAAATCATATAAAAATAATAATAAAAATAATATACATTATTTAGCATCTCTTAACATTCTGAAGCTTCAAAGTAATTTAGCAAAACTCACCACAGTCTTCAGTTCCCTCATAAAAGCCGGTATCCCCTGAAGTTTCTTGTGTTCTGCAGGATGTGCGCAACGAAGTGGTCCTGAGGAGACGCCGGCCCAGACGCTCACCGTCATTTTGGGCCATCAGCTCAGTCACTAGCACCTGCTTTAAGGCTGCAACTGAAGAACACACAAATTCAATGCAACAACCTTTAAGATTATTGTTTATACATCCCTATGAATAGTCTGTGTGTGCATTATGAACGAACAGCTGCTTCACTGGTACATGAATCATTGCGTTACGTGGTTAAAAAATACAGGTTATTTTGTATTTGTACTAACAAATCACTCACGAGTCCTCAAAGCCTCATCGGCTCTGCAGGAAAAGACCGGTGAGTCAGTCTCACTGCTATCCAGTAACTCAGAGTCTGCAAATGAGTTTTCTTGACGGCCATGCTCCGGATATCGTTCCTCTTCCTCATTGTTGGAGGCAGTGACAGATGCTGCGTCATGGCCTTTACCTTAAAACAAAGAACGGTGAGCACAGCAATGCGGGAGAGCATGAGTACAAGAGTGCAAACCTACAAGACGCTACCTGAAGACTGACCTCCGCTTGGAGATTCGCCTTCCGACAGTTTTCTACATTTCTCAATCTCCACTCCATTTTTTTGGCCTCTACAACGGAAAAAAAAAATTGATTCAGTGGACAGTTTAAGCTCAGAGTAGGTCATCTCGATGCATTAAATGATAACATTGTTTGTTCTTACTACATAATTGTTTGTATTGCTAAAAATACACTATAATAGCAAGATATACATTCATCTGCCATTTTATCAGGTACAGCTCATTGGTTCTTCAATCACCCCATACAGAACAGGCCAAACGCTTGGACACACCTTCTCATTCAATGCATTTTTTGTATTTTCATGACTATTTACATTGGAGATTCTCACTGAAGGCATCAGAACTATGAATGAACACATGAGGAGTTATGTACTTAACAAAAAAAGGTGAAATAACTGAAAACGTTTTATATTCCAGTGTCTTCAAAATAGCCCCCCTTTGCTCTGATTACTGCTTTGCACACTGTTGGATTTCTGTCACGCCTCCGCTTTCACCTCCGAAACTGCTGTGCAATCCTGCAAGCGCACACAGCGTGAGAAGGAGCCAGGAACCTCCAGGAAGGAACGCGAAGAGCTTTATTTAAAGTAACACAAAAACACAGGTGGCGGACAGCAGGGTGACAAACAATGAAGACGTACACAGCAGACAGAGAGAAACAGAACTAAATCCACGGGACACCCGGTCACATGACTAAACCAACCAATAGACAAAAACAGTTAATTAACTAAAACGGTGAATGAACACGTTGTTAATTAACTGAAAAGAACAGGGGTGTGATACATTCTAATTTGAACCCTTATAGACACAACTGAAAACCATTTTAGCTGACTACCTCTTGAAGCTCATTGAGAGAATGCACAGTGTGCAAAGCAGTAATCAGAACAAAGGGTGGCTATTTTAAAGACACTAGAACACAAAACGTTTTTTAGTTATTTCACCTTTTTTTGTTAGGTACATAACTCCTCATGTGTTCCTTTATAGTTTTGATGCCTTCAGTGAGAATCCACAATGTAAATAGTCGTGAAAATACATAAAATGCATTGAGTGACTGGCCTGTACTGTACATTTAAACATTTCAAATCAAGATGTACAGTATGGCCTGAGCATGGATTTAATTACATATTTAATAATTATTTCTTAAAAATCTATATTAATAAAAGGCAAAGCCTTCAGTCACTGACTTATTTGCTAGTTCTCTCACTTCCCAAGTACCTACAAGTCTAAAACCTTCCATTGTGATTTCCCATCAAGTACTTCTCATCATCCAACGATTAATGGTTTGGTCGATATCGCTAATTGCATGCAAGGGTGTCACCTCGGGGTCTTGCGAGTAGCTACAAGGCTAAAATTTGGCAGTGTGTTTACCTATCATGTCTAGGGAGAAACAAATTGTTTAATTGTTCGTTCGCTTTCGCCATTGAATGGAACGCCCCGGATGGACTGGGGTCTTCGCGAGTACTTACAAAGCTACCCATTTCTTATCGCGTCCTTTGAAAACTCATTCATTTATAATCTTTTGCTTATTTCTTAATGAGGTTCGCAGTGGGGTTCCCCATGCCCATCCAGGGGAAACTCCACCCAGATCGTGTTTCAAACCAGGTTTTGATCATTTATGCTGAACGACTGGGATTAAGATTAAAAGAGAATGAAAACCACACACTGGTTAAGATTCTAAACCTTGTAGGTAGTTTTTCAACAAGCACCTTCAATATTTAGTATTTAGAAGAAAGCACTTTGTTCGAAAGCTATTGCTAACGCAGTGCAAAATCTGAGCAGATTCCATGGTCCGTGTCGATGTCGATAAAAAAAGTGGATGTAATCTGGGTGTTGAGTGCGGTCCCTGCAGGAGTATCTCCAAGAGGCTGAGCAGGTGTTTACCAAGGAGAAGGGGGGCAGGAAAAGATGATTAGTGCCTACAGCCATGCAAAGTCCGCCGTGCTGATGGGCATCTGGGAAATATGGAAGATTCGTAAAGAGAGGAATGAGTTGAGAAAGTACATAGATGGATGAACAAATAACAGGAAATAAGGACTCGTAAAACACAAAAGACCACCAGGGCCAAGGATATCAAGAGTTTGAGGAAGAAGAATGAAATAGGGACCATGTGAAGGCCGAGGCTGAAGCCAAGGACAACGCAGACGAGGCTTAATATAACAAAGTGCGGGGAAACGGAAAGCAGGAACAAGAAGCAGAACCATGAATCTCTTAAACATGGCATGGTGGGCATTTCTGGATCCAATTACATGTCATGTTGGGCAATTCTGGACCCAATTGCATGGCGGACAATTCTGGACCAAATTGCGAGGTGGGCAATTCCTAACCCAATTGCATGGCATGGCAGGCAATTCTGGACCCAATTGCATGACATTTTGGACAATTTTGAACCCAATTGCATGGTGGGTAATTTCTGGACCCAATTGCATGGCATGGTGGGAAATTCTGGACCCAATTGCATGGCATGACGTGCAATTCTGGACCCAATTGCATGGTATGGTGGGCAATTTTGGACCCAATTGCATGGCATGGCAATTCTGGACCCAATTGCATGGCATGTTGGAAGATTTTGGACCCAATTGCATGGTGGGCAATTCTGGACCCAATTGTATGGCATGTTGGGCAATTCTGGACCCAATTGTATGGCATGTTGGGCAATTCTGGACCCAATTGCATGGCATGGTGGGTAATTCTGGACCTTACTACATGGCGGGCAATTCTGGTCCCAATTGCATGGCATGGTGGGCAATTCTGGACCCAATTGTATGGCATGTTGGGCAATTCTGGACCCAATTGTATGGCATGTTGGGCAA
>JAOUQT010037191.1:0-11236 GCA_025769995.1 Xyliphius kryptos
GCCCTGTCCTGGGTGTATCTGCCCAGCGCCCGAGACGTTCTCCCCTGGATGGGCATGGGGAATCCCACCGCGACCCTCATAAAGAAATAAGCAGAAGATAATGAATGAATGAATACATGTGTCTGGAATGTCAGGTGATCAGCGATGCAATTGAACTGGGGTGATGTAGGTTCTCATTAACCCCTTATACTGTGCAAATGCATTATTGTTGTTTACCTATAAACAAGTGGTACAATTCAGTCAGATGGATTTATAGTTAGAAACAGTTAAAATAACCTAAAATGGTACAAAGGAACAAAGAAGCAAAATTTCCTTTATTTGTTACGTCTCCCAGAGTTGTACATGGTGCAGTAGGGGAGAGGATGGGTGCTCATTATGTGACACCAACTGTAAAAAAAAATCATGGTAGTCTGGGGCTGTTTTTCTGGATCCAGAGTTGCACAGGGTTGCAAATCGCACAGGGTGACTGGCACACTGGAAGAAAGAAACAACCACATGCAATACCCTCTGGTTTACACCTGGTTGCTCAGGGTTTCGTGTTACAGCAACACAATGAACCAAAACGTACCTTAGACGACAGGAACGAGGCGGTAGACTTCAAATAATGAAATGCCCTGCACAGTCTCCAGATTTAAAGACAATCAAGTTTGTTCGAGTTAAACTGAACAGAAGTTTGATTGGATGTTTAACATCAATATTGGAAAGAACCTTCTGAACAATATCTGAAACCCATTATAGAAAAGCGTTCAACTGTTTAAATATTTGTTATATCTCAATGGGGCAAAGGGGGGATTTGTTATATCTCAAAATGGTGGCACGGTGGTGTAGTGGTTAGCATGTTCACCTCTCAGCACTGGGGATCAAGGTTTAAATCCCGATCTGGGTTGTTCTTCCTGTGTCCGTGTGGGTTTTCTCCAGATTCTCTGGTTTTCACCCACATTCCAAAATTATTCATTCAATTTGCCCCGTATTGTGTCTGTGTCTGCGGAGTGAGGGAGTGCCCAGCGATGGATCGGTGTCCAGTCCTGGGAGTATCTGCCCTACGCCCAAAACACTCTCCCCTGGATGGGCATGGAGAACCCTCTCAATGAGCCTAGTCCTTTCTAAGATTGAGCGAAAGATAATGATATGAGTTACAAATTATATACGTTTGGCTCGGTGCTGTAGGGGATAGCACGTCCACTTCTTAACATTGGGTAGCCAGGTTCGAATTCCAATCTGGGTCAGTTTCCATGGTCTCCCTGTGTCCGAGGGGTTCCTTGTTTAATCACACAGTGCAAAAACATGACTTTAAGGTGAATTGGTTACTCTAAATTGCCTCTATATAGTGTGTCTGTGGGAGTGAGTGTGTGCCCAGTGATGAATTAACGCCCTGTCCTGGGTGTATCTGCCCAGCTCCTAAAACGTTCTCCTCTGGATGGACCATACCAACCATACTCCCTCCTGTAGAATTAAGCGAAAGACAATAAGATTGTCTTAAATGAGATGGGTTTTCCAAAACTTTTGCCCGGTAATGTATTTTTGCACAAGATCTGACCAAAATAATACATTCTTGTCACTGAAACTTCATAAAAAATGTTTTTTTTATCAATTGTTTATTAGTTTACGTGAGAAACAGTAATGACCACAGCAGCTGAATAATTATGCCATCATGGAATTATGGCATTTGTCATTTAAAGGGCAGCCTCACAGGGACCTTCAGCAGTGTGTGTGTAAGAGAGAGAGAGACTACATGCTGAATCTTAAAATATAAAAAATCCTCCAGAAGAAATGGCATCACAGGGATGCAGCAGTTAGCATTTCTGCACACAGTTAGAGGGTCCCGGGTTCGATTTCACAGTGGAGTAAACACAGGTCCTTTTCGTAAGAAGTCTGTATGTCCCACCGGTATCTGTGTGGGTTTACTTAAAAGCCTATGGTTTTGCCAAAAAAAAGAAGAATAATTCCCAGAATACACAATGTGGCCTAAGGTATACAGTTACAGTTCGGGAGTGGAAGTGGTAGCTCAGTGGTTAGTGTGTTGGGCCGTCAATCTGGAGGTTGGGGTTCAAATCCCAGGTCCATTGATGTTACCACTGTTGGTGCTTGAGCAAGACCCTTAACCCTCATTGCTCCAAGGTAGCTGTATGTACCTTGTGTTCTGACCCCAACCAAGTTGGGATAGTTGTAAGTCGCTTTGGATAAAAGCGTCTGCTAAATAACTAAATTAAATTAAACTAAATTATTGTGGTTGTATGGACAGATACTCCAGTCTTTGCTTGTAAACTCTGCAGCTCCATCAGGGTTACCTTTGGTCTCTGTGCTGCCTCTTGGATTAAAGTACTCCTTGACTGATCTAAGAGTTTTGGTGGGCGGCTTTTTCTTGGTAGATTTCTTGTGGTACCGTATGGTCTTTCCATTTGATGATAATGCATTTGATGGTGCTCTAGGAGATCATAAAAGATATGGATTTTGTTTTATATAACCCAACCCTGATTTATACTTCTCCACAACTTTGTCCCTGACTTACTTGGAGATCTCCTTGGTCTTCATTGTGTTGTTTGGTTAGTTTAATTGTTTTGCAGCCTCTGGGGCTTTTTTTAACCAGAAAGGTGGCGAGGCAGAAATAGGACCAGCAACGATATGCTGCGGTAAGTCTCAATCATGCGGTGTATGCTATGCTGCGGGTCGGCTAGTGTTGAACACATTTTCATATTAAATAAATGGCCAAGTCTAAAAGTTTTATTGATTTTGTTTGATTTAGTTCTTAATATCTACAATACAAATGCCAATAGGATAGTAATACAATGTCTGTGATTATGCCGAACTACAGCATTCAGTTTCCAGGGGGTTTTCAAGGTCCTCCCCATGTCAGCATAAATTAAATTCAATAACTCTCGTTTCCACACACACACACAGTCCACAACATCATAATTAGTTGAGAATTCTAAATTCGTTCTAGATATAAAGGTAAGTGAATGTGTCCATTCTATGCAAGACTGAAAACATGTCCAAGTCCACCCACCCCCCACATTTTACCATATGATCTATTATGTGAAATATAATTGAAAATACATTCTTAAATACACCTGATTTGGTACTATATGCATAATGGTGTGCAACCATTTTACAAGGTGCTATGACCGATTAAAAAAAATGTCTAGAGAATTTATTAATGAAAATTATTAACCTAATGCACCTGGGGGTAGGAAACCCTAACCTAAAGCAGGGAATCACTTAAAGTTAAAGTGCATCTCATGCGAACATCGCGGAGAGCACCTGGAGATTAGATTAGATAATTAGATAATCACCCCTGCTCTCTGGAGGTGTTTCCTCACAGCCTCTTCTGGCTGAATTGGATCAGTGTGAAATCTAACAGCAGGGTATCCGACTTAGAACTGCATTTTTTTACAACACTAGAGGGGACAGGAGTAAGAAAAAAATACAGACTGTAGGGGCCCGGTATAAAGTGTAAGAAACAATGAGATTATGTTTGACTTGAACCTGCTGAGACTCTCTGCCAAAGAGCCACTTTGGGCCATTGGGCTTTTTATTAACTGGGCAAGAAATCACACCAAGTAATTGGCTTTTTGTAAAATTTGATATAGAAATGCCTGTGGCTCATCTCTTGCAGTTTTATTAATCAATGTTGAAGTAGATTGTAAACATAAAATCTAAACAGAAACAGGATTTTGTAAAAAAAAATACTTTAACATTAAACAATTGAATTACATTATACATTTTAATGTTAATTTATTAATCTGTCTATCTATCTGTCACCTGTTTGCCTGTCCATCAGTACATCTGTTAGATAATCCATCTGGGGGATGATTTTACATTAACTGTCTGCAAGAACAATTTGTTCAAGTGTATTATGCATATGTTTCAATGGTATGTGATAAAAGGCAGAAGTACAAAATGTACCAGAGTTGAGTTGGATTGAATGTGTGTGCATGAAAATTTGTGAGAAAGCATGAAACCACGCTAAGTGTGTATAAGACTAGAAAAGAGCAACTAATGTGGGAGAGAAGTCTAGGTGAATCCAAGTCGAAACAGATGATCTACGTCTTCTAATGCTCTTGGAAAGAAAGAATAGTGTTAGTTTTGAGGATGGTGGAGTGCACTTTAACACTTTGACAGAATGATGGGCTTAAAACAAGGTTTGCAATTGATTTTCGAAATACATTTTGTTATATTGTTACTGGACCGTCGTAGTGAGATCATCATGCCGATTAAAGAACACAACACATCCATATGTCTCGTCTAACAATCTAAATTTATCTGTATTTAGATTTCTGCGTGCACTAATCAGCCACTTAATTACATTACATTTTGTCATTTTGCAGACATATTTTGCAAAATTACTTACATGAAGTAAGAAAACACAAGATGAATCAAAAGATTAAAGAGCAACAAGAGTACAGCTGATGTAAACATTTGATCAATATGGTTGTGTTTGACACTCACTCAACACCACCCTACACACCACCACTACCAGCAACACAACTACCACCTCGATGTAGTCAAATTCCTGGATCAACTGCAGCAACTTAATCATACAAGTTGTGAGACAACTGAAGTTATTTAAATGCTAATCATATTTAAGAGATTATAGAGAATAAGACAATGATTTAATAATAAAATAAGCACGTATTATTCTAAATAAATTACAGGAAAGAGTTGTGAAGCACCTTTTTCCTGTGATTTATTCACAATATTGCACAACCTTGGGTGCATTTTTGCCTTAATAAAATGGTTACAAGCACACTATACAAAAACAAACAAACAAAAAAAAAACGCTTAATTTAGAAACGCAATTAACAGAAAAAAACGCAAATAAACAGCTCAACAGCGCAATCTAGCCTGGTTTTGTAAATTAACACTGACTGCTGAGTAACAGGTTTTCAGTTTCTCTAACAATCAAATACTGCTCTTTATTGGCCAAATTGCAGCTCATAAAAAAAATTGGAAAAATTATGTTGTGACGCGAGAGCATGATGGAGATGACTTGTAGACAGGAAACTGGTTTAGGAGGCAGGTCGGGTGAACGGTTGCACATGCCTGAAACTAATTATTCTAATGACCTGTCTCTCGACATGGTGAATAAAAAAAACAGAAGAGGGAGATCGAAAGAGAGAGCGATTAAGAGAGAGAATCAGTTGTATATCACTCATTGATACAAATGTGAAATGGTCAGCGGTGTGCATTTTTGTCAATAATGTCACAGTTTGAGAAACAGCTCAGCCAATCAGATTTAAGGACCAAACTACCCATTTTAAAATAAGACTACTAAATCTGGAATAATATGATATTCTCGACTGATAACGTGTTGCAGATAAAGTGGTCAAAAAATATATTGTATGCCTGTTTGTATAAATGCACACCATTTACTCATTTAAGGATTTTTTTTTCCCTTAAAGTTTTTCTTTTTGTTTTAATAAAAAAATAAATAAATAAAGATATAGCTATTACTGGTTTAATTATACTCAACTTTTAAAATTCGCGGCTGCACTTGACAATAACTAGGCAGCTTCTGAGTAATGACCTGGCATTTTGTAGTGTTAAATCAATGTAACAAGACAAATAATCATTCTTTACATTGCCAGTAAAAATGGAAGAGTGAGTGAAAATAGGTTTTAGAACGCAAATGCCAAATATCACAACTCCTTATATAACTAATGGGGCTTACAAGAGAGCACCCATGAGGCAGGAGATACATTCTCCATTCGATATCCATTTTACTTTTCTGTGAAAAAGCACAGTCCAATACACAGCAAGAGCTAACCAACCAAAAAACTGATCGTTAAGCAATCAAAAGCAAAACTGCAACTGCACCCTTCCCTCTCAAAGCTGTCCAACCAAGTTTCTGCAGCGGTCTGGCGTGCCAAGACATTCCACTGTGCTGAAGCTGCTGGTGGAACAGAGGGGATGTAGCCTGCTAATGAAAGACTAATAGTCCACAGTGTGATGAATGATATTGGAGAAATGAATCGATATAGCGAGGCCAGGGAGCAGGTATTAACAAGTGTGTGAGAGAGAGAGCAAAAGAGAAAGAGGGTGAGAAAAGGCATATATGAATGTGTGCGTCAAAAAGGCATAGAGGACATGATTTATCCTGAAAAGGTAAATTAGAAAGCAAGAAGAATATGCAGCCTGGTGAAGATGACCTGAAGATGAAGTATATTAACCTGTATAACATTCTAACTGTACGCACATGCATGCACAAAATCCAAATTGCACATTCAAAGTATAAGTAAAGCCTTATTGAGTTTTGGTAATGCATTATTTATTTAGCTGTTTGAGCAATATCCATCAGATTTCACAAATTCAAAAAGTTAGAACACTTTCTATGAATCAGGTGTTCATAATGCATTACAGGGGTATTTATAGCTCTATATAACATATGTTATAAACCTTTGTTAATGTACATAGATGTTCATAATTTTAGTCAATAATTGTCATAATTTTACATAAGGCATTTTAACACAGTGAGATACAATGCGGTACAACTTTCTATGAATCTGGTATTCATAATGCATTATAAGTGCATTTCTAAGGCCTTGTAAAGTATCCATAATGCTTTATAACATTAGTCATAAGTTTTTGTTAATGTACATAGATGGACATAATTCCAAATTCATAATCATAGTCATAAATTGTGTCAAATAACAATTAAATAACAATTTGACATAAGGCTTCATAAATCAAAAGTAACATAACGCATCATAATTTAAACTTTTGATTCTTTGGATGTTAAGATATTCTTACGTAAAACAAGATGATTACACTTTAAAGATGGTAAAGAACACTTATAAGTTCTCATATACTATCATTCAAAGAGGTCATTAATGACACTTTACTTTATGCCAGTAAAGTGAGCTTATAAGCTTTTATAAAGTTATGAGCACTTAAAGTCATTTTTAAGGAAAAGCACTCATTAAACACAAACGTTATAAGGCTTTATGTCACTGGTCTCTATAATAAGTTAATGAACAGTTTAAATATACGATTTGTGTTGTAAAGCCTAATGGCATGTTCTTCTGAATACCAGATTTTAGTAAAGTGTTTCCGTTAATGCATTATAAAATGAACTTATTTAAACTTTTGATCCTTTCGATGTTAAAACATTTTTTGTTAAAAGAAGATGATTTTACTTTACTTTAAAAATGGACACCTTGTCATATCAACAGAAATTTTTTAAAAATGTGACAACTGTTGAGAGATAATGAGGACTCTCCAGACCAATTCTAATCAGAAAATGAGTAAAGCTTTACAAAGTTATTAATCAGTGCTGAGTGCTGCTAAATAAGCTGATTACTGAAGAGTGATAGCCAACTTATCTCTCCAAGGAAATCTGCAACATGAATAGTTGATAATCGTGTTAATTAACATCTCTCTCTTCATGCATCCTGTGTTCATCGCACATAAATAGTGATTTTTAATTGCATGTAATACAGAAAGAAATTCATACCTCTGCAGATTGGCCGATCATCACTCCAGCCCACGTAGCTGTCAGTGACACGCATGCAGGTTATGCTTTTTGAGCCCTGGAGCTCATAGCCTTCATCACAAGAGAAGTGTACTGTGGCACCACGTCTGCAATTCCACACACAAAAAAGCACCACTCATATAATCTTTTTTAACAATTATGAAATTATTATTATTATTATTATTATTATTATTATTATTATTATTATTATTATTATTATTATTATTATTTTCAGAACAAGTTTAGAAAATATAATTGACATTTTGTGTTATGTTGATATAGAAACGTTTTAAAAGGAACTGTATAAAATTTTCATCTATCATTTTTATTTTTTATACTCTATACTGTCTGTTGAATTTATGAGAATCCAATAAACACTAACACAGTAAAGTGTTTAAGTAAAGTAAATTAGCATGGCTTAACACCTTTAGTGGTAGATAGCTTTGACCAAATGTATTAGGGTCATATACTGTACATGTGAATAAACGAATAAGGTTGTATACACATGACTGAGTCAATCACACGAAACTATGATGATTGTTATTCATTTTAATAGAGAAATAAATAGATATTCAAATATTGCTTATAGAAATTCTGTGTTACTTTTTGTCAAAAAAGGCTGGCACAAAATATCTTTATCTTGTCTGATAGTGCCTTATTTTAGGATGTGGTGTTGAGCTTTCTCTTAAGCTTAACAGTGATGGCGAAAAATGTAGTCATTACCAAGTTTGGACTTGATTCAAAAAGTGTCGTTTGGTCCAGCTTGGTCATTTCTCTTAGAGCTTATTTAACTAGAGGGTTAAAAGCTAATAACCCACATAAAGACAGAAAACATCCTTAAATGTACCCTCCCTTCATGCAGACACAAGCTATAATACACTATTAAAACAACCAAAGAACCTATGAGTCCACAGCCAACTTAGTGATGCCCTTCTTTGACCGGCCATGCCTCCCAAGTTAGGGAGAAAAAAAAAAAAAAGGTCAGAGATAAATGGGTCATTGGCTTTATCATAAATAAGGTGATTCGCTGCACTAGTTGGACATAATTACCATATACAAAAAATATATGCATTTTCTAAAAATATTTAATTGAATTATTTCTCAATTGTACATCTTTACAATTATTGCTCTCCTTTATCCCTTATCACCATGCTTTTATACTTTATTTTCTTACTATGACCTTTGCTATTCAAAAGCCCATGTTTATTCTGGCCAAATATTCTCACAGAGACTTGAGAAATAAAAGGCCAATGAGAAATTAAGCAGTTGCCAACCCCATCATCACCAGCTATTCATCATGCTGCCATTACAAACACAAAATGAACTGAAAGCCCCCTGCCCTCCCCGCTCAGTATCTTCTCAATGGAGTCTGTTAATTAGCAGTTCATAAGGTCACCTCTCACCTGAAGTCTGAGCCTTTCCTTTTTCCTCTGTCTGGGATCCCTGGGTCCAGGCACATATTGTGTCCTTGGGCTACACCCATTTGGGACACTGCAAAAAATAACAATGGTTTATTTTAAACCACAGATTTTTTTTTTTTACTTTTAAAAATAAGGTCCATTGAAGGGTACATGGTGGTTGATTCTTATTATCACAGGAAAGATTATTAATAAGACATTTATTAATGACTTCATTTTAAGTAATCATTTTACTTTACTAAATAATTTCATCGTTTGAAGTTCCAAAAAAAAAAAAGAAGAAAAAATATTTTCTTAATAGTAAGTTGAGTAATACTTAATAATGCATTATTAACAAATTTACAAAGCTTTATTAAGTGTTTATGGTGCTTTGTAATACTAGTTGTAAGCCTTTGTTAATGTCTACAGATATACATAACTACACTCAAAGAACTTTCCATAAAGTATCATAACACAGTTACAATGCATTCTTATTATGAATTACATATTTTAACTGTTCATTTATTATAGAGACCAGTGACATAAAGCCTCATAACCTTTGTGGTTATTGAGTTTAATGACTTTAGAAATGCTTTAAGCTGTTTATAGTCTATCTTTACAAGCATAACGTTTTGTCATTAATTACCTTTTTGAAAGAGTCTGTACGTTATGACTTTTAAAAGCTTATAAATGCTCTTTGCAGACTTTGAGTGAGGTGTAATCTTTGTTTTAAGTAAGAATGTTGAAACATTAAAGAATCAAAAGTTTAAATAGGTTTAAATTGCAATGCTTTATGTCACTTTGCATTTAAAGCCTTATGGTAAACTGTAAAAAAACTTGTGAACATCTATGAACATTAACTAAGGCTTATGACAAATGTTATGAAGCATTATGAATACTTTGTAAAGCTTCATGAATGCAAGAATAACGCATTAGGAGTACTGAATTCATACAATCATTCATACATTCTGTCTGTTTAAAAAAAAATATTAATAAAAACATGATTATTCACCATATTTGTAAGCCGTGTAAGTTTCCATTATGGCAACTAAACACAGGACTGTATATTTAAAAGGTAATTAAAATCTTATTTTCAATCCAATACAATCCATTTAAGATCACATAGCTCTACATCTGTTGTAGCATTAAAAAAAATGCTAAAGTCACCCAAAAAACATTTTGTCATATAAGGGAATCAGCCCTATTGATATCCACTTCAAACAAGAAATGAAAACCATACAGATGAAGTGTACTCGGGGAATCTAGGCTTTAGTTATGGACAGTTCCAATGGGTAATGTAGGAAAAGCCTGAAATGATACACACTGGCTGGGGCATTTGTGTGCCAGGCTTCATGCATATTGATGTGGGACAAAAGGCCAAACTTGTCAGAGCTGCCATAGATACATACCAGGTGTCACGATGATGCACACTGAAGGCTTTAACTGCACACTGGAAGAGTGACATTTTCTCACAATGATGGTAACGTAATTGAAAAGTAAATAAGGTCTCTGCAATGTCAACTTGGAAAGAAGACAGTAAACTACAGCAGAATCAAAGCACAATTTCAGAGTCCCTTGCTTCCTTTTGCACTCTATGTTTATTATATATAAAACATTGCAGCTCTGTATTATTTGTTTTAGTGTGCATCAAAAAAATTAAAATGTCAAAGTAAAGCATGATGATATGGTCAAATCATAACGCTGATTAAAAAAAAATGAAGATTTAAAAAAAAAAAAAACAAAAAAAAACAATAAAATGCATTACAATTTAATAAACAAATTTAATAGGGCTTTATGGATGTAATACTTGTAGTTAGGTGTACACGAACATTTGGTTCCAAATTTAATGCGTATTGCTTGTGTGTATAATACATAAATTCAGAAAAAAGAAATATGGTAGAATGCCTAAACAAACACCTACACACTGAAATTTTGCTGTGGTTGTCTTTACTTGGAAGCATCTTCACCCCTCTGGACTTCAGCTCTGTCATCTTCTTTACTACAAAACAAAAAAGACAAACAGCCCATCGTGACATTTTGAGGACAATGTTGATCCTCAGTGAGTAAATACTAATGATCTTCGTATGTATTAGTCACAAAGCACTCAAGTGGTGCCAACATAATGTTATAATAAAGTAAAGCTGGAGAAATTTATAAGCTAAAACATTTAGTTTATATAGTTTAGAAATGTAGTTTGTTTGACTATTTTGGGTTACGGTTTATTTATTGTGCATTTGCAGTAAAAATGTAAAAAAGTATGATATTTAAGAATATATATATATATATATATATATATATACACTGGAGATCAAAATTAGAGAACAATTCAAGAAAACTTGATTTTTTTCAGAAATAATGCACTCTTCATTGG
>JAOUQT010037200.1:317-11236 GCA_025769995.1 Xyliphius kryptos
CAAGGACCCACATTGAGAACTTCAGTGGACCTGGAATGCTACTGAAAATACTGTACTGTATTTTACACATTGACATGAATGTAAAGCTCTCAGGTGTCTGTTATTGGTAATGATGTCACAGCCAGATAAACGGGCTCAGCCAATCAGATTTACTACTTAATTCTCAATGACTATTAACCTTTAAGGAAAAGACTACAGTTGCACTACCTCCACCCTTCCAAAACCGATGTCCCAGCATGCACTGCACTTACCGTGAATGATGAGCTCGGAGTCTTTGTTTATTTCATACAAGCGCAGAGCTTCCTCCAGTTCTAACTGAGACGAGACGGTGCAGGGATCTCCTACACACACACACACACACACACACACACACACACACACACACACACACACACACAAAGTTAATGTATATATTATATTACTGTCTATTTTCTGAGTATAGTGTGTGTGTGTGTGTGTGTGTGTGTGTGAGAGTATGAGACCTTCCTCATCGATCCACTTCATGGTGAAGAGCTGGTCGTTGTTGAGCGAGCACATGTCCCTCACCTCGGTGTACAGACCTTCATAAGAAATGGACGGCTCGAAATGTGTGATCATGATGTCACTACGAAACAAAACAAGAGACAAAATATAATTAAAATCTGTGTTTTTATTTTGTCCACAATAAAAAGAACAAACAGATTCTATGTTTTTTTTTTATTTATTTATTTTTTATTAAAAGCCCCCACCCATGTGCTCACTTAGGTGTGGGTTGCGGGGCATTATGGGACATGCCAAAAGTTTCACTGTACCGGAGACATGGTGAGAAACAGGGCGTGTGATCATCAGTACCATCTGTCCCACTTGGACATGTTCCTCCTGATTCACACTTGCACTAAAGTCGTCGCCATGGTAACAACGGTACTAAATAAAGAACCTGAACATGACGACCACACGGAGGTAGTTCTGTTTCACAGGTGTGTTAATGATTAACTCATGATGTTTGTTAAAGATACACAACCTTTTAGTCATTCTTTTTGGGTGTGTGTGGGGGTCCCAGGAGGGGCACTCCCGTCAGGTTGGGGGGGGGGGTCGCTCCCGTCAGGTTAGGGTTGTGTCTTCGTTTTTGGAATAACATCATCAGTGCTGTTAAAAGTGCAGCGATCCTCACTTCCTCCACATTCCTTCTTAATTAATTTAAGCAGAGACGGGAGCCGGAGTGAGTCAGCTGAAGTGAGAGTAGCGAGCTCTCTGCGTGCTGACGTCCGTTCGTTTCTATGGAACCCGCGTTCCAGAATCAAACTCGATGAGTGTAATCTCTCATAGTCGACAGACGTCGTCCCTCTCTGCTGGGTTATCACGTCATGCAGCACAGAGCGTGTGAGGAATCTGGAATGGCGGGTTTAACCAGTTCTGCGTGAACTCTCTCTCTCTGGTCTGCACACAGTGACGGAGTGACTACAGCACACGGTCATCTCATTCTTATACGAGATGTAACGCCACACCGAAACTCACACAGAGACACTGAATCAGGCTTTTAGGAAACCATTAATGTGAACATGATCACCGGCGGTATGATCCAACACTCACAGCAAACACACAAACAACAACGAGTGGAAAATATCCACGATTACAAATTATTCAACCTTTTATGTACTAAATCCCCTCAGGGGAGCCACAGACAGGTTTCCAGATTATCGCAGGGCAGACATACAGACACATACAGGGTGCAAAAGGAAATGAATGTCATAAGAATTTACTTTTTTTTAACACATCTTATTGGACTGTGGGATAAAGTTTTCATGTTCTCCTCATGTCCATGTTTTTGGACTGTGGGAGGAAACCGGAGAACCCAGAGTAAAAAAACGCACGTGAGTTTTCTCCATGTTCTTCGGTTTCCTCCCACAATCCAGAAACATGGATTCAAGGTGAATCGGCTGCTCTAAAACTGCCCCCATAGTCTGTGTGTGCCAAACCCGGTAGAGGGTAAGGGTTGTGTGAGGAGGAGAATTCGGCGTGAAACACTTGGCCAAGTCTGATATGCGAGTTCATCGCTGTGACGCCCCCCAGAATTATAAAGGGGTAAAACACCAAAATAAGAAGATTGGGTTTGGGTAAAAAAAAAAAAAAAAAAAAAAAAAAAAAAAAAAAAAAAGTGTTCCTGAAGGAAATTCATTTGGACAAATAAAGAACATACAAATTTCCAGAGGAAAGAGTGGCTTGCCTTACCAGCAAACTGATCCCAGACACTATTTCCCATGAAATTTAAGCGCTGCTATTTTATATACATTTATATAGTTTTGCTGGATATCTTTATAATTGCTGCTATATTTTACTTTTAAAACTTTATTTTTACACATTGGATTTTTTAAAGTATTTATTTTTTCTTTCTCTTCTTTGAAATTTGCTTTGGGGTGAAACTGGGACAGTGACACTACAATGTCCTTCCACCGCATGTCCCTCATGTGATGTGAATGACAAATAAACCCTGATTGAATCTTTGAATACCAGAGGGAGGGGAGTTTGCAGGGAGGACGCTGGGGGGCGGGGGGGCAGTGTAGGTGTTTCGGGGTGAAGGAGGAGGATGTTTATACTTTAAAATGGCTCTGGATTCAGTCAGTGATCCGGGAAGCGTTAGCATACTGTTTGATGAATACGTTGTGTTTGAACACATTACCCATAACCACCTGCTGCTTTCACATACAAGCGGTAGTATCAATAACAGATGCTTCCCGTGTCTTTTGGACATTTAAACAAAAACTGACGCCATATAAACAAGTATTGGGACACTTAGAGGAGCGTTTACATTTCATTACATTTAGCAGACGCTTTCATCCAAACTGACTTACAAACATCCCAACTTGATTGGGGTCAGTCACAGGTATGATACAGCAGCCCTGGTCTAATGAGGCTTAAGGAGCCACATTGGACATTTCAGTGGACCTGGGGTTTAAACCTTCAGATTGATAGTCCAACCCCCTGACCACTGAGCTACTGTTTGGGGAAGACGGGCTACAAAATAAATTTATTCATTATCTTCCGCTTAAGGGTCGAGGCGGGGACGTCTCGGGGGCTGGGCAGATTCACTCGGGGGCTGGGTAGATACACCCAGGACAGGGTGCCAACCTAATCGCTGGAATCCTACAGTTGTTCATTTCAAAAAACTTAAAATAACCGTTTCTGGCTTCTTCTAACGTTAAAGTACAGTAACAAAACAATGAGGACTGTATAAAATAATATCTTGTTTCTTTAGATAAATAACTCGTCTAAAACTAATTTATCGGGAAACGCATTCGTGATGTCTGACGCTGATGTTGGTGAGGACCTGGTTTTCTATTCCAGGACAGAAAGAAGACCTCCTCACCCACAATATTAAACATCACAGTTAGGCGCTTTCTTTTATACACCGGTGGAAATGTAAATGAAGAAGTTTGTCACCTCTTAATAAGATAAGATAAGCTTTTATTAGTCCTGCAATGGGGAACTTCACGTTCTCTGCAGCGGAGACCGTAATTAGAAAGTTAATCCACTTTTTACATCCAGGATAAAAATAGGAATCAGTATATATATTAGGACGGCACGGTGGCTTAGTGGTTGGCATGTTCGCCTCTCAGTGCTCTGGATTCCCGGTTTAAATACAGATCTGGGTGGAGTTTCCATGTCCTGCCCGTGATGGCGTGGGTTTCCTACGGGATCTCCAGTCTCCCACAGTCCAAAAATATGGATTCAGGGTAAATTAAATACTCTAAGTTGCGACCCTCGTTGCGGATTAAGTGGAAAAGAATGAATATATACAAAATAAGAAAATCACAATCAAGTACCAAACAGAACAGAATTCTAAATCGTATTACACTTTCAGAAAAAACATACTTTAGTTCTTTTAGTCCTGAGACATTAGACTCATAGTTATTATAAAATAAAAATATGTATGAATGAATCAAAAGTGGATTATAAGATAACGGCAAAGTATTGACCGGTAAGCAGTGGGGCACATCCGCAGGAAGGGGCATGGGGGGGTTTTAAACCACACCTGGGTAACATGGGCCTTCAGATGAGATGGTACGGGGTAATATGTACCAGCATACCAGTATCAATTAACTGGTAAAACTGGATCAAAACTGGGTTCCAAAAATTCTTCCAATTCCTTTTAGTCTACCTTTAATGGATTTAGTTCTTCTAGTCACGAGACTTAAGGCTTATGAAAAAAAACCCACAGATTTATGATAAAGTTTGGTGAGACAGTTTCTTAATAAAGACTTGTTCATTTTAGTTTTACTATTAAAAGACAAACAGAAAGCATTGACGATAACATACTGAACTTAAAGGATGCGGGTATTCCAGAAGCAAAAACATGTTTTCTTTTTGTGTGTGTGGTTTTTTTTAAAAATATGTTTACATTTGGTCGTTTTTATCCAAAGCTTTGAAGAATTACAAACATCCCAGCTTAGTTGGGGTCAGAACACAGGGGTAATACAGCCCCCTGGAGCAAATCAGGGGTCTAGCTCAAGGGCCCACATGGGTAACTTCAGTGGAGCTGGAGCCTTCTCATTGATATTCCAACATCCAAACCCCTGAGCTGCCTTCCCCTCACATACATAACAAATATTAACATATTCAAAAAGAAAACAATTATGTTATGGTAAAAAAGTCATGTTAATATTGTTGTAAGATGTGAATTTATCGTTATTCTATGGAAGACAAACACACCGACTTACCCGCGGTAGTAGGCTTTGACCCGGACCTGGTGCGGATTTTCCCCCGGGTGGGGCGCACTGCTGTCCCGCAGCGTCGGCATCCTTAGCCCCGGTAAATGCTAACGACACCTAGCAGCTAGCTAACTCCGATAAAGCAAGTCGTCAACCAAAGCGGGCCTTATAAAGTTTCCTAGTCCCGGTTAATAGCTTAAAAACAAAAGACTGAATAAAAAAGTAGGTTTATTGATTTAAAAAAACAAAACAAATTAATCGCTTTTATCCAAAAAAACAACAGTGCGAAAGAGCTCCGCTCCGATCTGAGGTACTCTATGATCACAAAACTTCACCCAGAGACACTATCCCAAATGGCGCGATGCTCCCTACAAACGTGCACTTCGCGGTAAGCAAATCCAGTTTCCGTAAAAAGGATGAAGTGCCCTAAAGGTGTTATTTAGATTAAACGACAGCCGGAATAAACCAATGCTGGAATGCGCAGGTAGGGTGTGTCGTAAGCAGACAATCAAACAAATACCTCTGTAAATAAACAAATTTAAAGTTATTGCAAAATAGTGGAAAAATAAAAACATGTAAACATTTACATAATGTTGTGTATAAGGTAACTGCGATATGTTTAAAGTATTGACAGGTAAGCGGTATGGTAGAGGAGGGCAGATGATACCAATCGGACTGCCGATGGGGGGGTTTGCGCCACGCCTGGGTAACCTGGGCCTTCAGATGGGATGGCACGGGGTAATCTGTGCCAGTCAAGTAAAACGGTGGCTTTCCAAGTAAATTAGGCCACAAAAGTATGTGGACACCTTGCAGCAGCCTTTAGATTTCAACAAGTTCTCTACACAATGTAGTTGGCATTCCAATTCATCATCTTCAAATCTGTTCTGAAGGTTTTGGCTTTGAGACAAAACCCAACCTTCTACCGTTTTTACAAACTGCTTGTGGTCCAAATACAATAAAATCTATTATTCTGCAGAACATTTCAAGCCTCATCTCTTAATCCATGTTAAATCAAGTGGTTTTATTTGTCATTCCAACAATTGAAAGTGGTGTACAGCATACATTGGAATGACACAACGCTCTCCTGGAAGAAGCTGCAAAAACTTGTGCAAGACAAAATTACAGTAAATACAAGACAATAGACATTTAAGTTGTATTAAAGTGAACAGTGCAGGTGGCCCACTATTCGTGTGAGCCACATAGTGGTTTTAAGCAGCAATTGTCAATAATTGTAAACAGTGCACAATGTATGAGCAGCAATTTGTCTATCTTCGGAATCAAAAGTGTTAGTCCTTCATGTTTGCACTTGTTCATACCTGATTGTGATTATTTAGGAGTATGAGCTAAGGGGAAGAAACTTTTGCAAAGTCTGGATGTGAGTGCCCGGATGCTCCAGTACCTTTTCCCAGATGGTGGAAGTGTAAAGAGAGTGTGTGAGGGGTGCATGGAATCCAAAAACATGGATTCCAGGTAAATTGAATGCCCTAAACTGCCCTGTATAATGTGTGTGTGTGAGTGAGTGTGTACCCAGCGATGGATTGGCGCCCTGTCCTCTGTGTATTTGTATCAGCGCCGGAGATGTTCTCCCCTGGATGAGCATGGGGAACCCCACCACGACCCCAGTAGAGGAATAAGCAAAAGTTAATGGATGGATGAATGAATAAATAAATACTCCACCCAGTGATGCTGTTACCATTCTGCTGCCACTGTGTGCCAACCAATCAGAGTGCCTTATAACGAGTTACTTGCTCACCCATATACCTTGAACACTGCTCTTCACCCTAAATGCATTCCCCTTAAATAGTAGTGGGCAGTAGCAGAGGGAGGAGAAGGGACCTGTTCAGTTTTATTTTTAAAATGAGTCCATTTTCTCATAATCTCTGTTGGAGCTTAAAACTGGTGATCATCTTTAAATGTTTGCAAATGTGACCCTTATTTTTATAAATATCATTATTTACGAAGCTGATCTTTCGATTTGGAATTATGGATCTGGATCTCACACGTTATGATTTACAGCAGTGTAATGACGCCCCCTGTAGGTGCACAATAAAACAGATATGAGCTGATGACAAACAAATGAGAAGTTAAAAAAACAATGACCTGGCATTCATTACAAACTAAAGCAACACTGCACCACCCGAACTCACAGAGCCAGGAAATAAATCAAATACTGCTTTGTTTATTCAAATTCGGTTTCACTGAGTGGTCACTTCATTTAAACACCCGTCCAGGTGACCAGCGATAAACGTGTAAGGGGATTTTTGTCCTCTGTAAAGTCCCAGATTCAGGCCCCACCACCACCTGACCCTGACTTGCTTGGATTCCAATCACAAATATCATTCTGAATAATCAGGAAACATGAATCAGAATAGTCTATTAATTTCTGGGGGAAAATTGCAGTTTTCACAGATGCCTAATTTATAGTGTTATAGTTTCCGAAAAAAGAATACAGAATAAAGAATAAAGGACAAAATACTACCAATAGTAATAATAAGTGCAATAAAATTAAACCAAGCAATGCAAAATAATACAAGATGTGTCAGTGGCAAATTATATATACACAATTGTGCTGGACCTGGACTCACATTGGGGTGTTTATAGGTCCCTGCTATTTTTTTGAGCAGTGTATATATTCATTTATTCATTCATTATATTTCACCTAATCCTATATAAGGGTCACGGGGGAGGTTCCATCTAGGGGAGAACCTTTTGGGTGCTGGGACAGGGCACCAATCAATCGCTGGGCATACACTCACACAATTACACACTATATAGGGCACTTTTAATATGCAGTGAACTCGCATATGACACTTTTCATATGACAGTGTTTTATGTCGGATGTCCGTCCGGACACAACTCTGTCATTCCTTATGGTGTTCTTGGAAAACCTACGTTTTGATAAGTTTTACTTATCAAGTTCCCCCCCGTAGTGCAGCACGGCTACATTTTTAAAGATCAGCAGATGATTTATCCTCCAGAAGTCAAAGATCTGGCCCACAGCCCTCGCTTTCATCTGGTTCACACATGTGCATCAACTACAAATTGTCTTACGTGAGGGCAGCACTGCCGAATCTTTAGCAGATGTGAAATCAAATGTTTTGGAGCATGTGGGCCGTGGTAATGTTTTAATATGAGGGTCATTTTTGGCTCAGGTACAGATTGCTGGTGCTGGTGGGGAACCAGCAGAACCATAGCGTGGGTCATATCTGTATGCTACCTGAGCTGGACATACCTCAGAGAAAGACACGCCCCGTGTTCTCCTAATCTTACTGAAGACATGCAGATACACACACACAGCGCTGGAAGGTTCTCCTTGTGTTTTTTGTCTTAATAAAGAAACACAAACATCGTTCCTCTTCAGTAAGTTAGAAAAACTCTGTGGCTGCTTATCAAAACTTTCTGTACCAACAGCCAAATACGGTTCACCACCAAATCAATTCATGCCTGCTTTGTTTGTTCTGTTTAAGTTTTCAAAAGTATGGGGACACCCCAGGGCATAATGAAATATTTTAGTTAATCTGTATCTCCGGTTGAAAGAAAAATGATTTAAAAAAAGGTTCATTTAAATGGAGATTCCTATAAATTATGACTTAATTTATGCTTTAATTATTAATTAAGCAATAAATCAAAGTCAGATTGATCTTTCAGGTGAAGTGCTGGCTGATCTGTCTGCTCTGAGAAAGATTTCCATCTGCTTTGTTTGGATGGACCTGAGTTCTGAGCTGTGGCACTGATTGTTTTAGGAGGTGTAGGCTGTTTTAAATACGGTTCCTGACCCAATTATACAATAAAGAACCAATTAGATTCTTATAAAACTCTGTGGTGTGAGAATAGAAAACACACAGAGTGTCACGCTCATCGCTCATCCTCCTCATCCGCCGCACTCCAGGTACGTATCCGTCATTTTATATGGATTTATTTACATCCGATTACTGGGAAAACTATATTCAGTCTTATTTCAGAACAATCCAGTGCTGAATTAAAGCACAAAATAGGCAACCTTACAATGGATTTACCAAAATGCTTATGAAATGAGAACATTAAAGACCTGCACATATGTTAATATGATAAAGTTATATAGTAATAACAAAATCTATTTTGCTGTAATCACACATTGAGGAATTTTCCCTCCACATTCAACCCTCACATGCCCGGAACGGTGGGCTGCATGCAATTGCCTGCAATTTCCTCCCGGGGCATTAATAAAGTATTCTGATACTGTACCCGGTGAAGCAATTGGGTTTAGGTGCCTTGCCCAAGGACATAAACCTGGGACCTGCAGGATAAACTCAGGTTTAAACTCCTCCAGGTTCAGCTTTCTGATTATTATCTACAAAATATTTGTAGGTAGACATCAACATCATTCATTTCGGAATATCTATGTTCTCAAACACTTATAATAACTTACAAAAACCTGTGCATTTTAATTGCCTTATATAATTACGTTGGGTAATCATTTTGAGGCTGCTGGGTTTTGTTTTGTAACTGAAAACGGATGATCATCTTTGTTTTTGAAGCTGGGACCCAACAAAAAAGGAAATAAGGTGCATTTAAAAACATTTTGGTTTCCATATAAGCTTTATTTTATACTACCTTTAATGTAAATCTAAAAAAAAACATGAAAGCTCATTAGATGCATTCAGTAAACATGAAACTGAAAAATGAGTCAATTTAACAGAGAACATTTTTTTTCCAATTCAAAGTCACCTGAGAGTGGAGGATTGCTTTCACGTCAAAACATTGTTCTCTGAAGGTTATTAAAGCCGAATAAATTTTAAACACAGTACTTAATAAAGTAAGATGTTAAAGCTATCTAACGATGAGAGGACTGCTGCCCTTACACACCTTCATGCTTGTTATCGATCAATTCATTGCAGCAACCTTTAAATATTATCAAGTTTTTGCTGAAAACACTTTTCTTAGATTATTAACAGAGATTAAATAAACAAATGACTTAAACCTTTGAAGTAATTGGAGGGATTCAGAGGTACTGCAGCTCACCACCAGAGGGCAATATAGGCAACTTAGCGTCACTTTCCAATGTTTTTTTTAATAAACTTGTCTAAAACAATGTACATTTATGAAACATATTAATGTTTGTGTTTAAATTCTATTTGTTTTTTGTTATTGATGGAACGTTTAACAAATTGAATTAATAACTGTAAATAAATATCTACATAGAGCTTGGTTTGCTTACAAAATATGTATAACCTGTGTGTAACTACGACTACGTTTTTAAATAAAATGATCCTTAAGTACAATTTATGAAAATTAAAATTTTATTTCTGAACTTTTAATTTAAAGTGAATTATCAGAAAAGTGATGGAGCATCAACTATTAATCCTTCTGTTTTTCACAGGTAAGACATTCTATATATCCCAACATCTTTAACATGTTCACTATTCTGGGAATATTTTTCAGGAGTTTAGTGTGTGTGTGTCAATTAAATTTTTTTCTAACCTGTTTAAAAAATTTATATAAGCAGTTTCTTATTATATTTCTATTTTTTTTAGTTAGTTGGTAACATTTTAGTCAAAATATCAGATCGGAGGTCTGGTACTGATGTTAGTCAGTTAGACATTTTCTTAAAAAACAGTAGATGGTGGTAGAGCTGTAAAGATTAAAGTGTTAATTCATCAGGAAATTAAAAAAGTTTTGTATTAATACCAAATGATTTCCACAGGAGTCATTTCACTCGACTCACTCATCATTCGTAAGTTCTATCTGATTCAACAGCTGAAAATATGGGATGATGCTCAGGCCTACTGCCGCGTCAACTACATAGACATGGCAACGATAGACAGCAATGACGACTTGGTCCGAATTAAAAACAAAGCTCAGAGCCAGAGCTTTACTAAAGATGCATGGATTGGACTCTATAACGACGTCAAGAGCTGGCGTTGGTCCCTCGATGGCACCCCATTAGGGAGTGATCAATGGTGGTCTTTAGGAAAACCTTCGGGTGGGATGCAGACGTGTGCCGCTATGACCGTCCTCGTTTGGGTGGATGACGACTGTATCTCTGCGCATCCTTTCATGTGCTTTGATGGTAATATTTTCATTATTTGTTTTATTAAATTTATTTAGAAAAAAAGGTGGGGCCGCACGGTGGCGTAGTGGGTAGCACGACCGCCTCTCAGCGCTGGGGGTTCCCGGGTCGAATCCCTATCTGGGTGGAGTTTGCATGTTCTCCCCGTGTATGCGTGGGTTTCCTCCGGGGTCTCCGGTTTCCTC
>JAOUQT010037209.1:0-11236 GCA_025769995.1 Xyliphius kryptos
GCATAAAAGCATCTGCAAAATGATTTGATGATGACAATGATTATGATGATGATGACACAATGAATCACTGGCAACCTCTGCTTGTCTGGCCAACACTTCTTCTCGCTTCTTCTGCTCTGCTTTGTAGAACATGTCCATGAAACCCCTGGAGCTCTAGTAGGTGGCATGTGTCCACATTGATTCTGATTTCTTGTACAAATATGTGACTTGGCGGGAAGCGATAAGGACTGGAGACAGGTTTTGTTTTGATCTTCTTTAGCAGAATTTTCAGCAGGTGCATTTATTACTATCCATCACCGTTGTTTCCACCTAAAATTTAATGCTGAATAATTGGATTTACATTAAATAAACAAATTGCATTTGAAAAAGTGCATTGTGTATGTTTATCGAATGTCTTCTTGTTAACTCAAATTTCACATTTTAACCGTTTATTTTCCTCTTGTATTCCTCTCTGTTTTCGCTGTTGACTTTTTTAGAGCACGCTATCTCACTGAGCCTTTCTTTCTTTTTATTCCCTAACCGCTGCTTCTTGCTTCTAACTACGCATGTGATTGGTCTTTAAATTTACTGCAGAGCGAGGCCCGTGCTGTAAAGACAAGAAAAGTTTAACTGCTAAAAATAAACATTAAAAATAAAATCAATATTTTATCGGTTTGGATACGTCTGGGTCCAGACCTGGGCTGCCTATTAGTGACCTCTGTTCATGAACAGTTCTGCATATAAACATCATACCTGTATATCATGTGTATTTTGTATTTTATTTCAGAGGTCAGAGTGTAATGTGCTTTAAATTCCACCATTAATATGGGGGTAATTATATCGGTTTGGTCACCATCCAGTCAAACAGTATTTGTTAATGTGATGTGAGAGAACATTTCTGACCGGGTTTAGATTGGACGGCTGAAGAACATAAACACGGAGGGCTGGCACTCATTAGGGTTCTGATTCTGTACCAGGTTCTCTCTCAGACACATGTGCTGCTGATCGGTGGATATGTGATGCTCACACTCACCACTCTGGGATATGTAATGGAACAAAGGTACTTATAATCCAGTTCTATTAACACTGAGGTTTGAAGTTAAACAAAAAAAAAACTTTGTTTAAAGTCCAAACATCAATAAAACGTGCATAAAAAGATATAAAAAAAAAGTTCTGATGGTGTTGACATTTATTTTCTTAACAGCCTGTAGTCCATTTGTATATGCAAAATAGTAATGCAAGGTTTGTGTTTATAATACTGTTGTTATCCTTCGCAGGCCTGATGGTGTTTTGTTGGAGATGTGTCGATGCTTGCTAATGATACCTCTTCTAAGGTTTGGTTATATCACCCCGATTATGCCTTCACTCGCTCTGGCTACTGAGGTACAGATTTATGTTTTCTTTAATCTCAGTTCTAATCTTAATTAGGGATTCAGGAATGACGTGCTTGAAAACCTATTGATTTTGATAAAATTTTTATAAAATTTTTCTTCTTCTTCTTATTATTATTATTGGGCAGCCAAGACCGTTGAGTCGTACAGACACCAATCTTGGAGGGTGCAGCTGGTGTGCATCTTCCCTTATAAGAAAATTATAACGATTTACCTATAATTAGCATTATAGTACAGCAAAAGTTTAGGCTTTTAACTTCTACCCAAAAATGTAGCAGAATTTGGAAAACCTACCTTTGCAACTTTGTCCTCGGTTTTCCAGTAAACCTCTGAGTTTTTAGTATAAAAAAATTCAGCATGACTTTTCCATTCCATCAGGCTGCTTCATACAAATTTATTCACATGTCAAAATTCCAACTAATTTATAATTTTCACAACATTTCAACTTCACACACACATTCAGCATCAGTCCATGAGGAGTCCGATCAAATTTGGAGCTTTTGTGTCTACAGAAGTGCTATTATAGCTATATGTCTATTTGAACTTGTCCTTTCAGTCAGTCTGCTATATGCAAATCAGTTAGTTATCAAATGTTATTACATTTACATTTAGTTATTTAGCAGACACTTTTATCCAAAGCGACTTACAAGTATACCAACTTGGTTGGGGTCACAACACCGGGTTGATACAGAACCCTGGAGCAATGAGGGTTAAGGGTCTTGCTCAAGAACCCACAGTGGTAACTTCAGTGGACCTGAGATTTGAACCCACAACCTTCAGATTGATAGTCCAACGCCCTAACCACTGAGCTACCACTCTCTATATTCAAGTGTATTCATGTATTTCAATTGAATGCCTAGATTTGTCTTTATTTTATTAATCTTGCTTCTATTCAGTAGTTAATACCATTTATATCAGCTGTGGTACAACGTTAGCTGTTGTTGCATTACGGTACCCTAATTAGAGTAACTACATGTGGCAGGGTTGTTTTTAAATAGCTGAGTTCATGCATCTGCTGTTGGATTGTGCGGTTTCTGAGTAAAGCAGTATTGATGTTGCACATCATCACATAGCTAACAGCCACCTATTATGTCTGACAGTGTACATGTGTGCGTTTGTGTCTTGCCATGCCTGTGTGTGCGTGCGTGTTCATGCATGCGTGTGAGCTGACACCAGGTTTCACTGCACAATGCGTTGTGATGTATAACTCCAGATGCATGGTCCAATTGACCATAAAATTGCCATGTGTTTCTGGCTCATGCCACAGGACTGTAGATCGTGACTGACCCCTCATTACTGCACCACCACCTCCAACCCTCCCTCCATTTTTCTCACTCTCCTTCTCTCCATTTTTCTTCAGCCCTGCCTAAACCTGGGGCAACACTGCTGGAACCAATTAAGCCAGTATGTGGCTAACTGGAGAGGCCTGATGAGATTTACACGAGAGTCGAACTGTTCCATTTATTTTGTGACCCTGTGACTGTAGGTCTTAGGTGCTACATCACCCACCCAAAAAAAACCTGTTTAATTCCTGGAGGCTTTGTGTGGAATCAAAGACTAGTATAAGAAAGGTTCCCACATAATGTAGACTGAATAGTTGGTCTTAACTATTGCAGGGGTTTCTGTTTTGATTATACCTCTTTAATTTAATTTATTTAATCAGATTAATGTGTTTATTCAATTTAACTTTATTGTGTTACGGCTACCAGAATCTCTGAAACACCTGAATGACTGACTGAAGGATAAGTAAACATCAGGATGTTTCTATAATCCATTAGTTTTGGGGTCATTATTCAGGGTTTTTAACAAATGTTATTACATCAAATGTGTAACCCCTTTTAATAAGCACCAATCAGTGGCAGACAAGCACTGTGGAGAACCAACTTTCTCATCCAGTACCTTAAACCATGTTCTCCTTAAAAACTTAAGGAGCCCTGAATTATATATCCATCATCCCGAGTGTTCCATTTAACGTTATTTGTTTTTTTTGACGCTGTTACAAGTCCACTGTAAATTAAAAATGCCCATTTGAGCTCCTTGTCATAAATCAAAAGAAGTACAATAAAAATCATTCTATTCTTATCCACGGCTGCATTACGGCCGCAGGCTGGTACTCATTATTTAAAATAGTTCCCCATTAAAGCAGCAGGATGTTACTATAAACTTAGATGGCGATGGTTATACCCTCAAAGGACCAGGCTTGCCACCACACGCTTTCACTGTTCCACCCACCCATGCAGTCATCTACTTGTTAACCTGTACATGAAGCTTTAATTGGCATGTAATTAAGCAATAGAACACAAGACTGTACCTGCAAACGAATCACAGCCGTGTTAGAGAGAAGACGATTACAGATTTTGACGGTACAATTATTGTTTAAGAAATATACAATTACTATGTAATAATCAAATTATTACAAGACAAAATAGACAGGAAAGTGTAAGTATATTTTTGTTCTGTGCGAGATGAACTATTTGGTCGAAAGTTTTAGCTACTGGTGAAATAAATATTTTCTGACTCCAATAAATATTAAGATAATGTTAAGGTACTTTTACGATTATTTAATTGTGATGTATTTAATTGTGATTAACTGTAAAAACGATGAATGGTGTCATCCCTATCCCTAAGTTTTTTGAGACAATACAAAACATGTGTTCTGTTAAACCTACAGATTAAGATTTCTTTATTTAGCTACCAGTTGTTTCATTCTGGCATTGAGCTGTTGCTTAGCAACATATAAACACTGCTCAAAAAAAAAAAAACACACCAAAATAACACATCCTAGAGCTTAATGAATAAAATATTTCAGTTGAAAATCTTTATTTAGTAGATAGTGAAATGCGTTGAGATAACATGGAAAATGTATTAAAATGTAAATCAAAATTATTATTTCATGGAGGTCTGGATTTGGAATCATACTACAAATCAAAATGAAAAAATAAAATGACAGGCTGACCCAATTTCAGTGGTAATTTCTCAAGACAAGTTAGTGTCTTGAGGAATAAGGACATTAATGAGGCGCAGTGGTGTGTGTGTGTGGCATCCACCTGCCTATATGACCTCCTTACAATGCCTGGGCAGGCTCTTGATGAGGCAGCGGATGTGCTCTCCTACGGCCCCCTCCATGTGAACATTTCGGCCACTGGGCAGGTACACCCAGGACGGTGCCAATCCATCGCTGGGAACACACTCACTCACACATCCACACACACACACACACACACACACACACACACACACTATACGGGCACGGGGAGGACATGGAAGGTCCTACAAGATCGGCATTCAAACTGGGAATCAGTGGCAATCGCAGGGAGGCAAATGTGCTAACCACGTGCTGCCCCATGTTGTTTAAGTGTTCCTTTATTTTTTATTGAGCAGTGTACATTCATATACACTAGATGGGTAAAAGAAAGGGAGTTTTTTTGACCACGCTGTTCACCATAAACACAAAGCAACAGAATGATTATAAAACCTGATTATTAACAGCATGCAGAGTCACTGACAGCCTACAGGTTGTTCTGCAGAGATCTGTGAGGCGAGAACCTCAGTGTTCTTTCCATCCCCAAATTTTCCCCAATTAAAGATAATATTTGTGCAATTCACTTCTCAAGGGAGGGACATAAATACTCTTTTACAACGAGTAACTGGGCTTTTTAGAGGAAGATGGGTTAAGATAATATTATTAAGGTCAGAACAGACAAAAGCTCCTCTCAGCAGAACAGAACGTTATCTTTCCAAAGCACCTGAAACAAAGGTGGAGAGGCCATGGCAGGCATAAGCGCTTTACTTTTTTAGTACTTTTATTATTTTGCATAACTGCAGAAGAGTGGTTATAGAAACCTAAATATGGATGGAGGAGCACATGCAGGATTCACACAGAACTCACATCAATTTGTCTGAACTGGGAATCAAAAACCAAACCTTCTTACATGGCTGCTGCCTCATCCTGTTGCTCTGCATAAGGCATGTCCAAAGTCTGGCCGGTTCCAAATGGAAATGGAAAGGCTTATAATGTGTTGTTTATGGCTCGCTTGCTTTGTCACAATAAATACCACAAAATTCTAATATCTGTCTGCCTCTGTGCCCTAAGAATTGAGGACATATCCTCGGATATTTAGAGGCAGCTAGGGGCGGAGAAGTGGCTTTGATTATTTCTCATTGATCTGTAAAGAAAGCACCAATGCATCTGACACAACTACTGATTTTTTGCAACATGAATTTGACAAAGGAGCTACATTAACATAAAATTTCATATGTTGAAAGTACAAGTATACTTGGTCAATTTTTCTGTATATCTAGGAGATGCAGGAGAATCAATGTCATTTTCTCTCTCTCCATAGACAAAGAGAGAGTGCCCACTGCAACTGTAGGCACCACAAACTTCTTAATTCTCTACAGTTATTCTATAGTTTGTTCAGTGTTATCTGACTCTCCAGATATGAAAGAATTGTGTCTTTAGAGTTTGTCACGACTAAGTGGCTTAGATTTAGTTACACTGTCATTTAAAAAACAAAGGTAATTTATAACAGTGTGTATTTTCATATAGCTTTTGTGGTGAAAAAATGTCAGAAAGAACTATTGGCCACAGGCATCTTCACTTTATCAAATTTTAAAAATGCAAACAGACAGCTGCGTTCAGTTTTCGGTCATGAGTTCACGTGTATAGTGACACTTCTTGAGTGTCAGCTGGGTGTGAAACGGGTCACTGAAGTTGTGCATGTGTGTGTTCATGCCTTCAGGTTCAGCTTTCCAGGCAGCTCTCTGTGGGTGCCTTACGGTCCCCGTGGGGCCATTCGTCTTAGTCTTTCTGTTAGGAATCCCACTGAAGTGGTTTACATAGGGGTTTGCCGAGACCCTTATGCCACGGCCGTGGTTCCCTTCATTACAGCATCAAAGTGCCAGAGGGCTAATTTGGCCCAGTTCACTTCCCTCAGATTGATTTATCCTCTGCTGTTAAAGCTTCAGAGAGTTGCTCCTTAAGGAGGAAACTTTAGAAGGACCACCCCTGTTACCCAAACATTCACCTTTATGCGCTGAAGGAGGAAGATCTTGATTTGAAGGAGATTATACTTCCTGTTTGTTTTGTTTTTAATGTTGATCTAAGTGCAGTGAGTGTTAGTATGGGGTTTGGGTCCTCTTGCTGCCATGCCCCTTATTTGTAAAAAGGCTTTCGAGGTTCTTTAGATTATTTATGGGGCACTGATGTGTGTGGAGGAGACCCCCACATGTTTGATAGAGTTGTGGTTATGGATCTGAATACAGAGTTTAGTTTAGTGCTTCTAAAAGGTTGTGGAGTACTAAACATCTTCTCAGGTGATTAGCTTTGGCTATTGAGACTGTAGGATTGGTGTGTCATTTTCAGGCATGTTGTGCAGTGGTTTCCTGAGTGGTATGCATCTCCATCTTCATAAATGACTTTGTTGTCACTGTATGAGCTCATGGGTGGTTCAGTTTCTGATGGAAGTGAATTGGTGCAGCGCATTTAGCACTAAGGCGAGTGAGGGATGCTGTACTGTAGCTGGTCACTCTGCAATTACAAGGTCATTAACCTCCACCCTAGTTCAGTTTACTTCCCAAATAAAGCTTAAACAAGGGGTCACTACAAATAATGTAAATATGTGAATAAAGGAGGAAATATTGCACAGTGTTGCCAAATAGGAGTGTAACAGTACACAAAATGCACGGTTTGGTTTACACTGTGGTATGGACCTCACTGTCCGGTACGATTTCAGTATGGTAATGATCTATTCGTGCTTTTCCAGTGCTGCTGTAAATCATAGGGAACTCAGAATCTTCTCATAGGGTTGAGACGTGCGGTCCAAACTCAACCTTCAAATTAAGATACACTTTGCATGGAATGCTTGAAGGTGATTACAGCTAAGGCACAACTCGCAACTTGGCTCAGCTGTAGAGCTCGCCTCTTAGTTTTATATCCATCTTTTTTTATTTTTTGTTCATTTCTTTTTGCATTCCGTACCGTTGTATTCATGCAAAAGTGCGTACCAAACCAGGTGGCCTGTACCATACAATACATGAATAAATACAATGTACTGTTACACACCTATTACCAAGGAACTGCAATAACCACTCCTGGATGCATTGAAAGATCTAAACATACATAGACTAATATTTATAATTAATAATTAAATATTGTTGTCATACTAAAGCACTGTAGTATCTCCATGGAGACCACATCAGACTCATGTTCACTGTATAGCACAGCTGCCTGTGTCTGCTGGAGGCAGATTTAGGGAACACTCACTAACACTGCAACAGCGACCTCTACTGGCAGTACACGATGTCAGCAGCCGCTTGAGGTTTGGAGGATTCTCAGAGACTGATGACCTAAGCATAATCCACCACCCAAACACGTCCCTCCTCCATCCTGTCTGCAGCATCCTGTATCGCTGATGGAGGATTAGAGGATGAAGAACACAAACTGTGCAGAATTCTTCACCCAGGAAAAAAGTGAAACGGGGCTGCAGTCTGAGTCCAACACTTTAATATCTACGTTAATGAGTTGGCGGTACAGCTGGAACAGTCTGCAGCTTCTGGACTCTGCAGGATAGGGAAGTTCATCTCTATGCAAATGAACTGGTGCTGCCGTCTCCAAGCACACAGGGGCTTCAGCAGCACCTGGACCTGCTGACTGTGTCAGGAACATTGATGCCACTTAACTCTGGACAGTACCACTTTGGAGCACATGATGCAGTACATGTACCTCAGCCTAGTCATTACTACATCTGATAGTTTCAGCAGAGCTGAGGTGGGAGATCCTTTGCCGTTGCAGCCCCTACCCTCTGGAACTCTCTTCCTTTAACTATTAAATCTACTTTAACTCTTCAAGAATTTAAAACTTTCTAATTTTCTTTTTAGCTTTTTTGTGGTTTTTTTTTTTGCTGTGTTCTGCTTGTTCTTATATTGTGTATTTATTTTTAACGTTTTGTTCTATTGGATGTAAAGCTGCCTTGGGTGTTGGACAGGCGCTATATAAATTAAACACATAATTATTATTATTATTATGGCGGTGAATGCCTTAATAGAAAAAGCTTGCAGAGTTCTGTATGCAATAAGGAGAAAAAATTTACATCAACATTCCCATTCGAATCTGGTGTCAAATATTTGATAGTGTAATACAACCCATAGCTCTGTATGGGAGTGAGGTATGGGGTCCACTTAGTGATCACAGCTACACAAAATGGGAATTGCATCCAACAAAAGCCCTGCATACAGAATTCTGCAGAATGCTCCTTAAAGTCCAACCTGAAAATCCAACTCCCAAAATTCTAAACATTCAAAAAGATCTTTGCATTTCTAAATGCACTTAAAGTTGGGTCTTGAAGAAACCTTACAACTTGAAGCACTACAGAGCCAAGTCTTCTAATCCAGTTGGTCCTCAGACTCTCTGACCTGCAAAAAGGTTCCAACTCACAGCACAAAACTGTCCAGCAACCCCATCTAAACACAAACCAGATAATAAGTAACAGTAAGAACAGGTATCTTGAACACTCGGAGACCCAAAGTGGTGACGGATTCTGACTAAGAACATCTCAGTTACCACAGCCTGGCTGTAGAGATGGGCAGGTACAAAAAGTCCTGGTTACAACGCGAGTAGATGCGTTGTGGTCAGTGTGAGAGCGAGCGGTGGCGACAGAAATGCACTTCCTTCTTTACTGCCCAAAATTTAAAACAATTAGAGACAATTTACACACTAATTTAATCCCAGATTGTCAAACACTATTAGAATTAGAACAACTACAAATTAAACTGGAAAAGGGACACACGACACCCCTCGCCGCTCAGTACATATCAGTGCTTCATCTCCTGAGAGACAGTCAGTAAAACATACTGTATATATCAAAAACATGTATATAACGTATATCTTTTTTGTAAGTTCCACAAAATGTTTATTTTAATTTTATAGTGGTAAAACTTATTTCATAATCAAAATTTCTCACCTTATTATTTATGGTGTCACTTTTATTGTATTGGATTTTCTATTGTTGTAATGCATTGGAAATATTTTGTCATGCCCATAAACGTCTTAGAATCTTTAATCTTGCGTGGATACAGGGTTCATCTTTATGTTTGGTGGAGATAATAACTTGAACATTGGTGCAGAGACATGAAGGTGTAGCTGTAATGTAATGTAGCTGCCGATTACTGTATTAATGATTACATGTTTAAAAGTCGTGCTTTTAAACTAAAAACCTCTCACCTCAAAGTGTGGAGTTAGACTTTAATAAGACAGGATTTGTTACAACTGATCCAGGATCAGAGTAAATATACTGTAACTTATTTACTCTGATCCTGGATCAGTTGTAACAAATCCTGTCTTATTAAAGTCTGACTCCACACTCTGAGGTGAGAGGTTTTTAGTTCTCAGGTCATACCGGGTGGTTCCAGGTACCAAGGGGTCAGGAACATTCCAGTCCCTGTATGTCTGTCTCTTGGTCTCCCTCTCGGAGGGAAACAGCTGTGCAGATCTTGGGGAAATTCTCATTTTTTCCCATCAACGCGACTCGCTCGTGATGGACAGGGCTCGCTTTTGGCCCGACTTTAAAACGCGGATGCAGTTTATGGGCTAGAACACAGGGGAGGAGCACTGATTCAGCCTAGGACACTTTTTTGGCAGAACCCTTTGGCTTTAGTCCTTGGTGATCAGCGCCATTTATCCCATGAAATAGAGATGTTGCATTATGGGAAATTCTTTGGACTTGGTCTTAACCGTCAGAGACATGTGAAACGAAGAACTAGATGTCTGCCTAACTGAGCCTTCCTTTACAGTGTTACAGTACACCGGATGTGTGCGAATTTTTGGCGGAGATTGTTGTTTTTCCGTCTAAAAAAGACTTCATTAATTATTATTTAATTTATTAAGGTCTCTAAAATGACAATTCACTGTTACCATTCTTGTGTGTGTGTGTGTGTGTGTGTGTTTTTTTCAGGTGTTTGCGTTTTTCTCTGCAATCTACTGCGCTGCACACGGTGTGTTTAAGATGACTGACAAGGAGAAGAGCAAATGAAGGAAGTCTGACCGGACAGAATGTAGTGATTTTGTACAGATGATATTCCTTTTACAATTTTAGTTCTACATCAGGTTTAAAACTCTGTAAAATCACTCTAATCAGACACTAAATTATACAAAATACTGTAATTTATTAAACTTTTATCAGACAGTTAATAATTTCATATTATAAAGACCGAAGACTATACATTAAATAATACTTTTTAAACTGATATTATATAAAAAGTTTCGTGTATGGTCATCAATAACAACTTCATTGCTGCAATTCTTACACAGTTAATGTTGTTAGGTGAACACTGTGTAGTTCAATCGATACGATTGTAAATATTTTACTTATTCATCGTGATCAACGATGCGAAGTAAAATAATTAACCCTGATTTGTTTCCCTGATGTGAAACGACTGTTATTCTAATTTTAAAATAAATTTAAAATGGAAGTTATATTGTATTGTTCGTATATGGTGCTGCAATTATATAACACTCCTCTAGGTGGCAGCAAAACACTCATTCTCTGAAGCAGGTGGAGAGTCCCATTGGTTGCGTACGAATAGTGAGCAAAAGCTGTAGGTGAATACATACATTATGTTCAAATACTCGTTGAGTACGGAAGCCCAGAGAGGACGTGTGTTATAATTTTTTTAAGTCGTTATCACGACATAACAAATCTTGTTTTTTTTAATTAACGACTTATGTATCTCGTTATCAAGACATAACAAATATTGTTTTTTTGAATTAACGACTTACGTATCTCGTTATCACCTCTTCCAGAACATCCAGGCGCACAGCGCTCATTCAGATCCTCATTACAGGGAATAAACGTTAGAGGGAGGGGGGT